>VZUI01072912.1:0-35169 GCA_013401135.1 Cettia cetti
TAGAGCAGCCAATCCTTAAAAGACTGCACCTCATGGAAAAGTAACCCACACCACAACAGTTTTGGGAAATCTGTTTGGAGAGACCCCACAGCATAGCAGAGAAAAGACTCCTCTCCCTGAGTGAATGGAAAAAGACCTCAAGTAACAAACTGACCAAAACCCCCATGCTCTCTCGGTGGGAAGGAGGTGGGGAAAAAAAATTTTTAAAGACTTATTTTGACTTCTTGTTATCCTCCTCTGACTCTGTTAAAAATAAATTTACTTTGTACCTTTAAATTTGAACTTTACTTAAATTTGAATTTACTTTATACCTTTAAATTTGAACTTGTTTTGCCCTTAGAGTGCTTTTTCTCCCAATCCTTATCTCAGTTCATGAGCCCTTTTTTAATCTTTTTCCCTCTCCTCTGCCCAAGTGCAACAGGAGAGGGTGAGTGAATGACTCTCGCGGGTGCCTAGCATTTGGCCAGTGTTAAACCGTGACAATGGGAGACAAATGCAACGTGAGCCAGCTACAATAAAAGAGGTACACACAAAAAAGCCAGGGTACATGCAGTTCAGAAGCCTTTTCTTCTGCTCTGACCAAAAACTCCCAAAAGACCAGTGACCAGTCAATGTAAATTAAGACAGAGGTCCTCTTGGAAACCATCTTCATATGGAGTCAAGAAACAATTGGTGATTGTTGTCAACTGCCACTGAGTGGGTCAGTGTGGTCCAAAGACAAAGGCTGAGAACAACTCCCAGGTATTGTAGCTGTCAGTAACAGCCCAGCCCTGAGTGCCCTCACATCTTGTCCTCTCCATTTCGCCTGCCCTAACAAACTTCCTTTGACCTCCCTCAGCCAGCCAACCACTGGCCTCGCTCTTAAGAGAAGCAAGCCTAGGCTGGGGCCAGACCAAAAACCCAATAGCCAAATTCTGGCTTTCTGTTCGCTCCCCCTCCTGGCTGCCAGCTGCCAAATGAAGTGTGTTTGCAATGACTTACCCGTTTCAGCTTGGCTGAACTGCAGCCTAAAACCAGTGTCCCAAACCTCACGGTACAAGCTGGCTCCCAGAGAGGTACAAGGCTGTAGAAACCTGGTTCCTGTCTCCCTATGCCATTATTTTCAGCAGATCAGGAATAAAGCTTTCAAGTAGCAGCACTCTGGAATGGGTTCAGGCTTCTCATTGGACCATTTTCTTTCTGCACACAACCCTCCCCCAAAAATAAACCAGTTTTTTGCAACAACAGCATGCTTTTTGTAAGAGTCTGTTGAAAAAATCTGGGCCTTTATTCCAATACTGAAAGGAGAAACTAGTCAAGGCAGCTCTTAATCTTGTTAAGAGCTCAGAGGACTCTGAAACGTTAATTGGCCTGTCTAGACCAGCTCTGTGTCTGGACACTGCTATTGTAGCCTCTACTGCAACTATTGAAATTAGAGCTTGGTACTACACACACACAAATTTAATTTATTTTCTTTACATTGCATACCCTGTTTCCTGCTTGCAGCCTCTTTTCTTTTAGTTCTTAACAAAAAAACATAGTTCTCCATTTTAATTGATTTTTGTATTGCTAATTTTCTGTGCTTTGTAGCTGCTGGGAAAAAAGCTAGGGCTGTGATTGCTTTAGAAGGAAAATACATAAATATGATGCTAAAGAGTAAACTTAGGACTGAAAGTGCTTGTCTGGCACAGATGTCCCTGCACAACACTACTTCAAGGGAAGGGTCCTGCTGAGCTCCACATCAAGGTTCAAGTTTACATCTCAAACTTGTGTAAAATCTGAAGAAAATCTCCAAATTTTAAAAAACTTCATATTGAGACAGGACTTCCCCCAGACCACATCTTCTCTTATCTGGAGAAGATGCCTCATCTATCCACATACACTGGTGCTTGGCTGGTGCAGTGCTGCAACACTGGTGGAAAAGCCAGGACTTATCAGAAAGGGGATGACCAAGAAGAAGCCCAGCAGTTCATGTAGACTGTCCAGGTGCCCCCCTGCAGAAACCCCCACCACTCCAACACCACACAGACCTCAAATATGGAGCAGCCAGGGAAGAATTTGATGTCTATCATTGCAGCAGGGCACCTGCATCCAGATACAGGTGTCCAGCCCACTTGTCTCTGGTGGCAGGCAGCAGTAGTGCACTCATGCAGAAGCATCTCTCACGAGGCACGGGGTACCCAAAGGCTGTTAATGAGTATCACACTTCTCAGAAATGTCTCATAAGTCATTCTGGAGTTGCCATGAGAGGAAATTGCATGGCAATAAAGCAGAATTATTTAGTTCCTGTTAATTATCCAGAAAGGTGGTAAACATTAACTATCCTTGAGAATCATGTGATGTACACAGATGTTCAGGTTCCCCTCTCAGCTCTACACTGTTTTGGCTTTTTTTCATTTGGAGGTTTCTGGAGGTGGGCTGTCTCAATAATCCTGTAGGATATGACAGCATGCTAAGGAGGAGTTAAATGTCCAGCACAGGAAAGAAAAGAAGCAGCTATGCCTCCCTGCATCTTTAATCACCATCACATCCTTTGCCCTACAGCAGTTCAGGGAGTTGTTATGACAGCACTGGCTGCAGCAGCATTCACCTTTCCAGCAGAGCAGAAAATGAGAGGAAGATCCACATATTTGCCTGCATCTTCACTAGGCATATGGCTACGGCTTCACTGGGAGGGCCACGGTCCGTATGTGGCATAGCCAAGTAGCTTGAAAACCTCTTCTGGTTGGAGGCTGAGGTTCAGCCTACCTGTAGAGAGGGTGAAAAGGGACCCACTGCTGCTCTGTAGCACACAGAAAAGCCAAGGTCATGTCTTCTCCTCATGGCCTGTTGGTGACTAAGAAAAGATTCCCTTGTACTCCTCTCTGCTAGACAAAACTGGTGTAGACAGATGCCTGAAATGCATCACGGGCATTCATGTGACCTGTAGCCATTCATACATTTGGGTATCATCTATCAGTGCTCATCCTGGTCATATGGACAGATCTACAAACCACACATATATGGTGCCCAGGCAGCTGGGAAATCCTTAAGAAACAAGTGACACCTGCCACCAGCACTGATGTGATATTTACAGTATCTCTTCTGCCTGGATGTAGCAGTGGCTTGAGATGTCTGACTAGAATGGAGGCTCTTCTGCCCTGGGGCTCTGGCTGTGTGGTTCCTCAAGCCTTGCTGTCATTGGATGAATCACAGCCACCTCCAAGCTGGTGGAAGGGGCAAGAGCGCATGTCTCATGAGATAGCCAGCTAGTTTTGTTTCTTCCTGTCTGCTCTAGGGCATCTCAGCCCTGTTTTTCAAATGCTTCATTATAGATGCCTTCAAAGATCCTAAGTTTTTCCAGGATGTGGTGACCATCTTCCTACTCATCCCTGCATATTTGCACATTCAAAAATATAATTGCTTTGAAAAAGTCAGCTGGACAACTTCTGCAGTGTAAACACGGGCTCTTCTGCATTATTTGTTTAGGCACAGAAATGCAACTGTATGTGCACTTTTGGAAACTGAAGAATGGGCACTTCTCTCTCCAGTGAACATCATGGTTCTGTTAAACAAGCATCTAGGAAATCACAAATTACATGTTTTTTAAACTTGACTCCATACTCATACACAACCATCCCCTGACCTGAGCCAGCAACAAGACATGAAGTGTTGTTTGTTTCAGGTAAGAAAATGAGACAATGATGGTTTATGGATGCAGTGCATTTGCAAGGCAAGTTTTTCATAGTGATAGCGGGGTGGGGGGGGACGCATAGCTTACAGGGGTGGCTTCTATGAGAAGCTTCTAGAAGCTTTCCCCATGTCCAGTGGAGCCAATGCCAGGTAGCTCCAAAATGTAGCCACCACTGGTCAAGGCAAAGCACATCAGCAGTGGAGATAGGTCCTCTGGAGTAACAGAAGGGGAAGAAGTTACCATGTAGGAAAGGAGAGCCAGGGAGAGGAGTGAGAATATGTGAGAGAAGCAACTTTGCAGACACCAAGGTGGTGAAGAAGGATAAGGAAGAGATGTTTCAGGGACCTGGGGAGAAGGCTGGGGGGTAAGGCTGTTCTCCTATGGCCCATAAAAGTTCACAGTAAAGCAGAGATACACCTACAGCCCCTGGGAAAACCCTGGCAGAGAAGGGGAAGAGTGTGAGGAGTCCTCCCCCTGCAGAGGAAAGAGCAACAGAGACAGCGTGTGATGAACTGACTGCAGTCTTCTCCAAGTCCCTGCGTTTCTGGGGGATGAGATAGAGAAATTGGCCAGGAAAAAGGAGGAGATGGGGTGGAGAGCTATTCTGTAGCATTTAGTTTTATTTCTTATTACCCTACTCTGATTTGATTGGTAATAAATCAAATTGATTTCTTCTCCAAGTCAAGTTTGTTTTGCCCATTATGGTAATCAGTGAGTGATCTCTTCCTGTACTTATCTCAACCCAGAAGAATTCTCTCCTCTGTCCAGCTGAAAAGCAGAACAATAGGAGCACATGGTGTCCAGCCAGGGCCGACTCACCACAAGAGGTAACCATACAGCTGCATTTCAAGAGACTCATCAACCCTCCAACCTAGGGGCAGCCACGGGTGCAAGGACAGAAAACAGTGCTGAGGCAATGCTCTAATGCTCTGAGGTCCACCTTGTGGGAGGCATGTGATGCCCTCTCACAGATAAGACGACATGAAGGCCTTGAGACACCTTGGGATGCCCAAAGCTAGTTTACCTTTCTATTTTCATCCTTTTTACTTCATGCTGCTGAGAGCTTCTTTACTGCACTGCTACAATTGTCTCCAGACATCAGATCACCTATTTCAAGGTCGCAACTGGAGCATAAAAGTAAAAGCTGCACAGAGGCCTGAGAGAGATGCTCTTCTTGCAACCAGCAAAGGTGACCCAATGCCCCACATACATTGTAGTTTTTGGAGCTGAGAGGACCATAGTTTAGGGACCCTGGTGCCAAATTTGTCTCTGCAGTGGTTCAGGGAGTGTGCACAACAGGAAAGAGGGGATATATGAGCCCTACACCTTCCCAATAAGGCCATGAACAACTCTCAGTGTACAAACCACATCATGTGTTCTTAAATCAGACCTGACAAATCAGTCCTGACAAATGCATCACTGCTGAAGGTCAAAGTCTGTGTGGCATATGCATCTAGGTCCCTCAGCCTGCAGGTAGTGCAGGAATACAGAGGTTTGTGAGGCAGATTCAGAACTACACAGAAATGTAGCATTTTACTTCCAGAAGAAAAGATGCAGAGCCTAGTGACAAGAAAAAAGCCTAGGAGAGGTCAGAAATTAAGAAAAAAAAAACAAGACAGGGTAGAGGGTGAAGCTTAAAGAGAAAGAGAAACAAAGCAAAACAGCTTTGGGCATCAGACAGTCAAAAACAATGTCATTGGCACTGGTTTGTAATTTGAACGCCATGCAAAGAAAAATGAAGAACTGAACCTTATCCCTACAGGCCTTCTCACAGGCTGCTTCTTGTGGACAGCACAGCATGGTCCGCCACAGCCAGCTGCCAAAAAGCACTGGACTCCTACACATTCAACCAGAGATCACAGCCAGGCTTAATGCAAAGACACTGAATGGTGGCAGTCAGAACAAACACTCCAGAACGACAGGAGCCTACCTCAGGTGCATAGGGAATTTTTTTGGTCTGTGAACAAGATTTGAGAAAGTAGCTAAAAATAATTACAGCTTGCAACTTCTCTACATTATGTAACAAAGCACCCATGTGTAATGTGAATACTTTTAACACAAATGTGAGTGTTAGTTCACAGGTAACACACCAACTCAGTGTATTTCATCCACAAACTTGCATTTAATATGAAGAAAACCAAGAACATCTGGTGAATTGTGCTAGTTGAAACTGGCTGAGTCCTGCTAATTTCCTGGAAACTCTCTGATGAAAAAGTCCTGCCTGCACAACAATGAATAAAGTCCTATCTGGTGAAATATATACATTAGTCATTTCCAGGAATTAATGGTATTTCAGATACATTCTAAATGAAAAGCACTGGACCAAATCTCTGGTGACTGGGAATTATGTGTGAAATTTTTGGTAACAGGGGGCCTGCAGCAGTGGCTTCTGTGAGAAGCTGCTAGAAGCTGCCCCCATGTCCAATGGAGGCAATACCAGCCAGCTCCAAGATGGACCTACCACTGGCCAAATGTGAGCCCTTTAGCAAAGGCACTAGAACATCTGGGGTAAGAGATTTAAGAAGACACCAAGGTCAGTGAAGGAGGAGAAGGTGCTCCAGACACCAGAGCAGAGATTCCTCTGCAGTCTTTGGTGAAGACCACAATGTAGCAGTCTGCCACTGGAGCTCCAGGGAGTCCAGCTAAAGCAGAACCTACAGGACCTGCAGTCCCTAGACAACTTCACGCCCACAGCAAGGGGACACTCAAGGGAGGCTGAGACCCCATGGGAAGCTCATTCTAGAATAGGCTTCTGGCAGAACCTATGGACCCATGGGGAGAGGAGCCTGTACTGTCACAGGTTTGCTGGCAGGAATTCTGACCTCCCAGGGGACCCTGGCTGGAGCAGTCTGTGCCTGATGAATGGCACCCCAAGCAAGGGACCAACACTGAAGCAGTTCATGAAGAACTGCTGCCCATGGGAAGAAACCACACTGAAGAAACTCATGGAGGACTGTCTCCCATGGGAGGCACCCACACTGCCTCCCATCCAGGGGAGGAGTGTGAGTGCTGCCTCACAGGGGAAGGAGTGGCAGAGACAACATGCGAGGAACTGACCAGCCCACATTCCCCATCCTCCTGTGCCACTGGGATAAGAGGTAAAGAAAATCAGCAGTAAAGTTGTGCCAGAAAGAATGGAGGGGTGGGAAAAAGTGTATTAAGGTTTGTTCCTGTTTCTCATTTATCCTATTTGTGATTTTAATTGACATTAATTTCCCCAAGTTGAGGCTATTTTGCCTCTGACAGTAACAGTGGTCTGTCCTTAACTCAACCCACAAGACTTCTGTTGCAATTTCTCTCCCTTGTGCAGTTCAGAAGGGGGAGTGATAGAGTGGCTTTGGTGGCCAGCCAAGGTCAACCCGCCACACCTGGAAGCAAAACACACACCAACCATTTTGTCCTCTACGTAGACACCACATGCACATTTACTCCACCTGACCTGCTTCCTCAAAGACATCTCCACATGTGCATCTCCACCTGTCCTAAAACACCAGTGTTTGCCTATGACCAGGCCAAACGAGCAGATACTGTCCCCCAGACAAAAAATTGTGAAAAATTTGTGAAAAATCCCATAAAAGCAAAAACATCTCATCTCCAGGAATCTCTCGGTCTCCCATTCTGCAGATACCCAGCACAAGCACAGCAACCACAAAGTGCTAAATTTCAGCTTCATGCTTTGGCACAGCCTTGAAATTCTCTTTTCATCTTTGTCCACTGCTGCCCTCAAGGTCAAGAGCCTTGCAAAACCCTCCTGCTCCCCAAAGAGTCTTCCTCCTGAGTAGCAGCAGGGGCACAGACAGACTCAGCAGCACTCCCTAGGAATATGAAAGGTCCCCTAAAAAAATGATATGGTTCTCCATAAAAAAAAAAGAAAAAAAAAAAAAAAAAAAAAAAAAAAAAAAAAAAAAAAAAAAAAAAAAAAAAAGAAAAGACACAACATGTCTAGTAGGAAAAATGCAGGTCTGTTTGCCTGCTCCAGCCTGCTCTGCTACCCAAGGAAGAACAGAGGCTGTGAGCATGGTGGAGGTGACTGAGTTGGAGACACTTAAGGCAAATACACAACATGTGTTTGTCTTGACATGAGACCTGAAGTGCCTTGATACCAGAGAGTGCAGATAAGCATTCCCATGTTTGCAGACTTCCTTTCTGGAGACCCAGATCATGCCATAAATCCAGGTGAGCTCACAGAAGCTCTCTTTAAAAAAGAAAATCAGGTTCTTTCTAATACAAGTCCCAAAAGCAGCAGCTACATCGCTCTGGAGTGTTTTGAAATTCTTTTCTCCAAAGAACTTAAGAAAAATGAAGCAAAAATGAGTGTGAAGGAAGCAACATGGATGTTTTCTTGATTCCCAGAAGTGCTTTGTTAAAGAACATCTCCCCATAGCAAGGGAAGATGAACTGTGGCCAATATCTCTATTCCTCTTTTTTTTTTACTCATATTTTTCTCAACTTCTCCTCTCAGTTTTACCCCGACGTGCTACACCAAGCATTCAAAAGACTCTGGGCAATTATATCTGCAGTACATCAGTC
Source organism: Cettia cetti (assembly GCA_013401135.1). Taxonomy (NCBI): domain Eukaryota; kingdom Metazoa; phylum Chordata; class Aves; order Passeriformes; family Sylviidae; genus Cettia; species Cettia cetti. The sequence goes on from VZUI01072912.1 coordinate 8,183, forward strand.
TGGGAGAGAGAAAGAAGCCTGTTTCCTCTGTGGCTTATGCTGGCACAACACCAAGCACACCTATCCAATTATTAAACATTTATTTCACCTTGAATAGGTCAGGTACAAAAAGAAAAATCTTCCAGAAGAGCAGGCTGGAAGGAAATGGAAAGTACAATTAAAGGTTGCTGCTCTGTTGCAGTGTCAGGGACAGGTGTTACACTCTCAGTTTCCATTGTGAGACTGAGACTGGAAAATAACCTGGCTTTCCTGTGGCAAAATCTGATGCCACTATGGCTGGAGTTGTTAACTCTAGCAGTTTCTTCGTTTCTGCAACTGGATGCACCATTTCTTAATATTGGACATGACTCACCATCTGTGCCATGTCTGTAGTGATATTATCCTTGTAGCTTTGCCTTTTACTGAATGACACGTTTGAGAGGTCAGGAGACTTAACAGCGGTTTCAGGAGACAGAAGTTTGTCTTAGATATGCTCATGGGAGCTTGGACAGGTTAACTTGCAAGAAGTTGTCACAAGCTGATGTCACTAGATCTGGCTTATAGCTCTTTTTTTTCCTTTTCCATTTTCTTTGTTCTTCCTCTTCTTTTTCCCTCTTATTTTGATGTTTTCTCACTCTCCATTGCATGCCAATGAGGAAATGGAACATGACTAACTATTGTGTGCTGGAGTCCAAAGCCTGCCAAGGTTTTTTGCAGGTTAATGCTTTGCAATGCCAGACTCAGGATGGCCAGCTGCAGACATCCAGCCTACCCTGTGTAGGTGGGTCCCAACACTCCATGGCATTTCCTCCATCCACCAACATGTACTGGCACACAAAAAAGAAAAGACAAAGCAAGCCCTCGAAAGACTCGTGCCCCCAAAGCCTTTAAACTACAGACAGGTAAACAGATCTGGAAAGCCACGTGGAGCTGGGGGAGCATCACACTGGGATCATGTGTCACAGCTCTGGCTCATTCACGACACCAGGATTTACAATCTGCCTCAGTGGTCACCCTGTCAGGGATTACTGCTGCCCACATTTCCTACCCTGCTTCTCACCTCTCCCAGCAGCTCAGAAAGAACTGAAACTGTTATTTGCTCAGCCTCCCAAATCTACTGCATGTCTGACCCTGAGCACACTCTGAGTTCACCTCCAGCTCAGGGTGAAGCTCTTCCCTACTGCTGGCACATGTCGCTCTCACCAAACAGGTGACGGAAATCAGCACAAGCAAAGTCCAGGAAGAAAAAAAAAAAAAAAAAAAGGATGCCTTCCATCACAGGAGCTTTAAAGATGACTAAAACAAGACAAACTGAATTCTCACCCGGACGTTTGTGAGGATCGTGGCATAGCATGAGCTCTCAAAAAATACAGTCCTTTTTACTGGCCTACATCTAAGTGGTACTGATTAATTCTCTTGAGGATACCTAAATTTAGACCTGCTGACTTCCTCTCCCACTCTTTTTCCACACATCCAAGGAGTGTGGCAAATATATACTTACAGTGCATGGGTGGCTCTGGCATTTGTCTATGTCTCCAGACTCTTTGCAAAGAGAAACTATCTAGGGAATGATTTTTGAAGCATACATTGCATTTCCACTCTGTCCCTCCTCAGGACACATTTTCTGACTTTCAGAAGTAGGCAAACACACCTTCCTGAGTGTCTTTAAGTGCTTCCTGGTCCCCTGCCACCCCACACTTGCCAAGAGCCATCTATTGGCCACCATCCTATCCAGTGACTTCTGGGTATGACACATCATATAGCAGTCTGCTGAAGCAGGAAATTCACGTGATTTTCAACTTTTTAACAGTCAACTTGCATATTTTTAACATCCACTCTCCGCCAACCTGGGGGAGAGAAGTATGTTGCACTTGTGGTTGTGAGGAAGGTGGGTGGGAGTGAGTGCACATGAGAAGCTGAGGCCCAGTTGAGCGTTTGGTTGAGTGACTGTCTACATGGGACAGCAACAGCACTGTTGAGCTAAACAATGAGATATTCTACAGTTAAAAAAAAAAAAAAAAAAAGAAAAGAAAAAAGAAAACAGGGTGTGTTTTCTGAGTGTGTAGATTTTTTCCCCATTTAGAGGACACACATTCCTCTGTACCATTTTTATTATGTGCTGTCATGATAGTAATTACTACAGTCTAAGAATCAAGCACACATCACATAAAGTATATTACTGCCCAGTTATTTTAGGCATGCATACAACAATCCTACAGCACCATTTTGGACCTCAAACTGCTGTATGCTTAAGCCTGCACTTGACTGTGGGCACAGCAGGAGGCACCTGCGGAGGGAGGCACCTCTCCTAGTTTAGAAAGGGTATACCTACCCACATTTGCCTACAGAAAGTTGTTGGTTTCTAAGAATTTATTATCTGGGTGGGTTGTTTCCTGCCTTTGCTTGAACTGGCTTCTGCTAGAGCCACACGATGCTTGGCTGAGGCGGGGCACTCAGGAATTGGACTTTGAAGGTAGTCTGGGATTCTTATAATTTTATCCTGCCAGGCAGCAGGTTGTAGAGCAAGGTGCCTTGGTTGATGAGGAATTCCTGCTTTCTCTTGAGCCAGCAGCAGCAGCAGCTGCACCTCCCCAAAGTAGCACAGTACTAGCTGTGTCTGTTCGCCACATGCCACATGGACACAAGGGCAGCAGAGACTAGCTGAAGGAAGCTGGAATATGAAAGCCAACAGAAACCACCAAGCCTTCACGGTGCTGCTTCTCACCCACAGGCATCCAGGCTCCTCTAGCGACGCTTATGCCATCTAACAGGCAGGGGAAGAAGCAGGGAGAGAAGCATCCAAAGTGTTTCAGGCAGACAAAACCTATCAGGTTTGGGAAGAGCTAGACAGGAGGTGGCTTGCTATGGTACAATTAAGCAAAGGGGATGCAACCAAAAGGGCCAGAAAAGAGCTTACTAGTTCTGCTGCTGTAGTATGCCACACACTTAATAAACTTCCAAAATAAAAAAATTACTTACACAGTTTCCACCACAAGCAAAGCACATCCTGTTGGGAATGGGTTGGTACCTGTAACCTTGTTTTCTTTTTAAGGAAGAAGTGTATTTTTTATCCAGGACCTGAACTAAGTCTTCCCATCCTCTGCTCAGCTGTATCCCAGAGCCAACTTTTCTGAGAGTGGTAACCCAGCTGCTAAAACCTGCAGAAACAGCCCATTCGTGACACACCTGACACCAATATCCCAAACCCTAACCTTTCCTGTGTCCCGTGCAGTGAGGTCTGGAATCAGCCACCCCCAGAGTCGAACTTTAAATCCTACCAGCCGAACAGAAGGAGAGGAGGGCTGTGGCAGACCTGTTTTGCATTGTGAAGTGGGCAGTGGTGCAGCATGTGGTGAAACAAAGGATTATCTCCAAAACACAGAGAAATAAAATAGACGGGAACTTATTCACCACAAAGTTCCCTCGGATTGGAAGGCTGAGCTGTTTCCGTGAGGAGTCTTTCTGGTCCTGCGTCCCTCCATGACGGGAGAGACGGTCAGTGTTAACCCCGGGCGAGCACCGCTCGCGTCGCCGAGCCTTCTGCGCTGCAGAAAGGTCCGCACCCCACACAGAGTCGGGGCCACTCCGTGCTTTTGGTGGTGGGAAGTAAAACAACAAGGGAAAAGAAGAAAAAAGAAAAAAAAAAATCCAGTGATTTAACCCCGCCTTCCAGCTTTGCAGCAGCCGCGCTCTGCCCGCATTACGAGCAATACCAGCTCCCTTTCTCGTAAGGCGAGCAAAGCGCCGCGTCAGACTGGGCCGCTCTGCGGGGGAACGCAGGGAGGAGGCCGAGCACTTCCTGCTCATCGTTACACAGCACTTTTCCAGCCTTCCTGGGCTTTCCTTTCTTCCGCTGCTGCCGCTGGTTCCCGTCGGCAGCCGGCAGGGACGCACTCTCCCCTCCCGGCTGGGGCTGCGCAGGCGGGCGGAACCCGGCCCGCGGCCCTCCCGCTCCCCTCAGCAGGGCCCCGCCGCCCCGAGCCCCAGGGGCGCCGGGGGCGGGGGGGCGCGGGGAGCGGCAGGAGGCGGGCCGGGCCCTGCGCATGCGCGGCGCGTCTCGCCGAGGGCAATAAAAAGGCGGCCGGGGCGGCGCGGGAGACGCGCTGGGACGGCGGGAGGCGTAGGAGGAAACCGAATCGGGAACGAAGCCCTTAATTTCTTGCCATTACGCCACCGGCCCTCCTTTCCCAGCAGTCGCCGCCATGGTGAAGACCGTGGGCAGCCTGGTGAGTCCGATGAGCGAGGTGGCCATCTCCTTCCGCCGTGAGAAAGGCGGGCGGCGGGACGAGCATCACTCTCGGGCGGGTGGGCGAATGGGGCGGAATCGCTGCCGGGGACAGTCTGGAGGCGAGCGACCCTTTCGGGCTTCCCTGTGCTCCCGAGAGGCCTTGGCCTGCGGGAGATGGCGGGTGAGAGCCCGTGTGCTGCCCGGGCAGGCGGAGCCTGCTTCACCCATACGGCGGGAACGGGGGAAACCGCACGGAGGGCTCGGTCAGACCAGAGGGAAGGAACAAATAACTGCGCGACCTGAGGCGTCGGGGAGTCGGAGTGAGCAGGGAGGTGATGCAATTTCACGTTATGACAGGGTGTTCCTCGTCGCACTTTAAAGTCTTAAGGCAAAGGTTTCATTTCTCAAGTGGGTAGCAGGGTTCTACAGCGACAAGAAGAGAGGACACAGTCTTGAGCTGCGTCAGGGGAGATTTATGTTGGACATTGGGAAGAATTTCTTAAAATACAGGTTGATTAGGCATTGTAATGGGCTTCGCAGCGCGGTGGTTGAGTCACGTCCCCGCAGATGTTTAAAGAACTGGACGTGGCACATGAGTCCCATAGTGTGGTTGACAGTGTGGGGTTGGGTCACATGTTGGACTCGATGATCTTGGAGATCTTTTCTAGCCTAACTGATTTTGTGATACAGTACCCTAATTCAGTAGTCCCGATTTGCTTTATGTACTGCTAGTCTGTAGGGGACCAGGTGGCTTTCCTAGAGTTTGGCCTAAGTTCTGTTGCATTTCTGGGCAGGACGTCATGGAAAAATTTATCTATTCATGACTTGAAAGGAACTGCTAGAGCCCATTCCCCATACTTAAACAGCAGGAGTTGCTGGCATTAAAAGTATTTCCCTTGTTATGGTGCCGTGTGACATACTCACAGCCCTAATGCAGCTCATCACTCTTTGGGTGATTCTGCGAATACAAACACATCTGTGGCTCTGAGATACAGCATAGTAATAAAGCTTAGACCAGCACATGGAGAACACCCTGCTGGTGATGAAATAGCATGTGGTCTTGTGCACAGCAGCTGATGTGGTTGATAGACAACAATAGAGTATTTGTAATCTGTAACTTATGAACCCAAGTCTCAAAAAATATTCTCCATGCAAACCTAGCAAGCTCTTCTTTTCAGGAAAAATCCTGTTGGGCTATTATCACCTTTTAAACTTGAAATTTGGTGTAAGTGTCAGTTTGATCTCATGTGAAGGCATCTGCAAGTGGTGCTGTCTGGGCATTCTGTAGGGCCCCAAAAAGTCACTCAAGAAGGTCTTTAAGAGGTCTTACAGTTGATCTTGTACTCTGAGTTAGACACAGGGAAGGACTACCAACCAGATATTCTCAAGAGGTCAAAACAACTAAAAATACTTTACTGGCAACTTTAGAAAATCAGAGAACTTTGGCACTAGGTTTTAGGGTAACATTCAGTCAACATAAAACACTTCTCAAAGCATTAACTTAGCCCATGCAACTTAGCAAACTCTAAACCCATTTGATTTCAAGCTACTCCAAAATTCTGAGAAGAGGGAATTGGAAGAAAGAAAAGACATGAAAAAGGGCACGTATAGCTACTAACTGCTGGGTCGCTGCAGTGTTCAGCTGATAGAAGTTCCAAGAGGAGGTAGGGTCAAGGCATACACTAGCAGCATGTATGGCCTTAAATACTCCTTGCCTCCAGTGTGCCCGTGATTGGTGGACACTGTGTGTCTGAGATACAAACTCTAGGGACAGGGGGTGTGGGGCATGGCCTGACCTGCCCCTTTCCCCACATATTTGCACCCCAAAGTGTTTCGAGACCTCAGTCTTTCTAGTCTCTCACACATCTGAGTTCGCTTTCTAGGCTATGATCTTCTACAGTCAGTTCCCGTTGTAAGTGAAAAGCCTGTCTAACCTCTCCCACTGGGCCGCAGAAGTGTTGACATCTGATACATAAATATACAAACTAACACTTGTGACCACAACTCAAAAAACCGGCGAATGCAGGAAGCTTCTGAAGATGAATGAAATGCCTTACCATTCAGGACCTGGAGAGGGAATGGCGCGTGAATGCAACCTGAAATTGTTTTTCTGCTTTGCATCCCTTTCCCCTTCTCTATTTATGGTGGCACAGGAGGGGCAAACTTTTGGTGTTAGGTTTGAGGTTTTGTTACACACAGGAACAGATTAAACATGGCAAGTCAAACCTGGCTCTGGAGGAAGAGCCTGCTTTAAGTTAGCTAGGCTTCCACTATTCTCCTAGCTATGAGCATTGGTTAATGGTCTGCTGGAGTTAAATCGTAGTTAAGGCAAACTTTTGTTACTCATTCATGGAGCATGTGGACTCAAAAGTCATGCTGACATCAGCATTTTAATGTCAGTGACACCCAGATTATTTAAGCACAGTGCAGCTGGGATTTCTGGATTAATTCCGGTTTTCAGTAAAGTAGGTTTGTATTCTTCTCTGATACAAAAGGGAAAACCCATTCATGCACTGTTTGCAATAGCTTCTGTGAGTGAGAGCTAGCTAGATGTGGCCCTTCTCCCTGCATGCCTCTTCAGAAACAGACTAGCTTCTGAAGAATGGCTGCTTTCAGGGCACTTGACTGACCCACTGTGGTACCTGCTGTAGCACAGAAGGAACAGTATTTTGGTTGTTTTGTGGTGGCCTTGGGATGAGTGAATAGTGTAACTTGTAAGAGGGTTTGACTATGGGATGTGTTGCCTTTTATAGCAAGGCTAATGGGTTATACAAACTTAAAAAGCTGGTGCTGCTGAAGCTTCCCTCTTCATTCTAGCTGCCTCTCCTGTTATTTGAGTTAAAGAAAATGCTGAAAATTTGCAGCTTTTGCTGTAAGTGATGATTTTAGAAGTGGTGTGTGCTAGGGAGTTCAGGCAGTTGAACCTTTGGTCTGTTTATTGCTATCTTCTGTATTTAAAAAAACCTCAGTAAATTACACAGTAACCATTGGTAATCAGCTGATGACTGGGCAAGTTCAAGGGTGACTTGGTATGTGTTGAAAATAATGTTTACAACCAAGCTTTAATCAAAATCTCCCAGATAGTGTGGACCTGTATTATCTGTTGCTGAGACCAGCAGACTCCTTTCAGCATCATCTGTGGCCAGCAGACTCCTTTTGGAAGCATTGCCTTATGCTGGGAACCTCTAAGGCACTAGAGGCTTTCATTACTAGAGCTTCTTACTTGGCCCTTGGGAACAGATGCCTTCTACCAATGTGTTTATTAAAGGTACCATGTCCTCTTCTGCTGGACAACAACACAAGTACACTGAGGACTTGTGCATGCTCAGGGAGGTTGTAGTTAAATATTTAAGAAAAATAAACAACAACAAAAAATGCACACACACACAACCTCCCCCAAAACAAAACCAAAACAAAAAACCCAAAATAATGCCCCACTCCCCAAAAAAAAGCAAACCCACAACAAAAAAAATCCATCCCCCCACAAACATACCACAAAGAACAAACCAATACTGTCTAGCATGCTGGCTGAGGTTTCCCCCAGTGAGCTGCTACCTGGAGAAAATGCTGTTTAACAAAGCAGTAAGATCCTCTCAAAGTATGACAAAATAGTCTTGTGATGGGAGGTTCCCCTTCTTATAACAGATTATTTTTTTTTAGAAAAAAAGCTTGTCACTTTACAGTTAACATGAAAGACAACTGTTGAAGTCAGTCAGGCAGGTCAAGCAGCTTGTTTTTTTTTTGTTTTGCTCGTATCTTCCTTCCTCTAGGGAAATGCAGCTCACTAGAAGATCTTTCAGAACTTCTCACTTGTTCAAATTTTTTAACTTGCAGGGATAATGCCTTTGGACCCAGCATCTCTTTTCACTGTCCTGTAGCAATTTTGGCTGATAGGAGAGATAATTTGCAGGGTAACACCTGATTTGTAGTCAGGACCAGGTCACCAGTGGTGAATGGTATATGTGACCAGCTGTAATTATGGTGCCATCCCACTTTCCCTCTGTTCTGTGCAATAGCTAAGCTGAAGTATGTGGCCATATGATGAATGTGTTCCAGGGCTGGGCTTCCTTTTGCAGAACACAGTAATTATGTGGCTGGACAGAAGACTTAGGGGTTCAAAGAGGATGGTCTAACTGGCAGCTGTGGGAAGTGGAATCAATAGAGTGGTGATGTTACAGTGCAGAGTTCTGAGAAGCTATACCAAAAACCAGCAGTAGGATTTCAAGGCCCAGAGGAGTGAGGCTTGACTGAGGATCTTATGGTATAAGTAAATACTGAGAGGGAGCAGTGAGTGTGGATTGCTGTGTAGAGGGACATTAAACATTGTTGGTGGGAATGGGCACAGGAATGTATACCGTGTCAGTACAGAAGTAGGGGAATATAGGGACACAGGAAAACTTAACTGTTCCTATCTTTTTCAGAATGAGAATAGGTGGTGTGGAGTGTTACTACTGGTTTTGTAACAGAGTAGACTATGACTGTCCATGATGTAAGGATGGAAAAACCAACATGGATGCTGTGCCTCTGAAGAGAGCTATGGTGGGGGGAAACATCTGTTAACGGGAGATGCAATGCTGAGAGTATTTGAAGTTATAGGAAGCTGTGAAGACTTCCGCATACGATTATATGTACATAAGAATGCTCATGCAGGATCTCTTCTTGCTTGTTGAATATATTCATGTCCTGTTGGGCTTTTGCTTCCTCACCTGCATGACATTCTTTAGCTTACTAGAGTAAAGTTGCAACTTATTGTGGTTCATTGCAAAAGCAGGTATGAATTAGTAAACTCCTGCACTGCAAAACCAACTCCTGTGTACACCTGGCAGTAACCGTACTGCTTTCAGTCAGCTGTTGCTGACAGGACTCCAGTGTTTTGCTTTGTTAAGTTGAGGGTACTAAATAAAGCAGGTATCTTTTGGAGTTTATACTAACAGCTCTCCTGAAGCTTGAAAATTATTTAAGTGACTTGTACTTTCTTTGACAAAGACAGTATCAGGAAGTAGGTGATCAGCATTTTCTGCTTCTGTCAGAGATACTTGTTTGCCTTTTGTTAGCATGCAAGTATTTTTTGCTTTTAATATTTTTCAGTTCTATTAAAACATTCACTTTTTGACCAGCAAAAATGAGTAAGGGCATGTAAGGATGTCTAGTTCCCAGAAATACTGTCCAGAGATGATTTGTATGACTAATTGCAACACACAGACTTGAAGACTCTGAATAAGTATTGGGTGTTTACTTGTGTAGTCTGTATGTTTTGGCTAATGATGTCAAACGTGGGTTCACTTGGCAAAATAACTATCCTATGAGGTTACTTTCAAAAACATGCTTTAGAATAAAACACAATATCATTTTAATGTTAGTCATTGATTGGAAAAGTCACCAGAGTGGAGGACTGTACAAAGGTTTGTGTCTGTCCTTTTCAAATTCTGCAGAAGAAGGTCTGTCCCAGAGGAAAATGAAAGTCTTACTGCCAAGACAGAAATGAGAATATGGATTATAAAAAACTCTAAGGATCATATTTTGGGAATAACACAAGAGTATCATAACTAGAGAATTTCTAGCTTGTTTCCACAATTCAGTGAGTTTGACTGAGAATTATGGCTCTTTTCTAATTGGTGAGTCATACGACACTGACTGCTGCTAGCACCAATGGAAACAATTCATGCTGAAGCACTTACATGATGGTACAAATAACCCAGTTAAGTTTTGACTTGCCATAATGATTAGTGTGTTAGTTCTGAGAGCAAGCCAGCATTGGGATTAGTCTTATATCATTTAGGAAAGGAGGGTGAAAATCATCAATGTTAAATTTTGTGGGGTTTTTTTGGTTTTTTTTTGGTTTTTGTGTGTGTGTAGGTTGAATTTGAGGAAGAGCTGAAATCTGCCGGTGAGAAGCTTATAGTAGTTGATTTCTCTGCTACGTGGTGTGGACCATGCAAAATGATCAAGCCCTTTTTCCATGTAAGTAGTTTTTCTGTGTTTATTTCTGCATTAAATTCTTTATAAATATTTGTGTTGCTTGATAATAACATGGAGGAAAGTTCCTTTTGCCTTAATTGATTGCCAGCATTTTCTGGAAAAGTGAGAAGTTGCAGAAGTATCTATTTTTAAAACTACCAAATGAAATAGACTGTTGCAATAGCTGTAACTAGTACAAGGTTTAGCTTTTGTCCTGGTGCTTACATGTATTTCAGGTCCATAGAGACCTACCAGTGGCATTGCCTCAAGCAATGGGTTACAGAGAGGAAACAATGCTTATCCTTCTGTACATATTAATGTTCTTCTCTAGCTGTGTTTAAGTGGCCATGTTACTCCTGATAAGGTATGAGATGCTGTAGCACCTTTTGGTGATAAGTCAAAGGCTGCAAGAGAAGGCCTTCCACCTATGTGTTGGGATATTTGAGTCTTTGTGGGGAGAATGTTTCCACACACTTCTCCAGAAACAGTCTGCAGCAGAACAGAAAATTTTTGCTCTGGCAGTAAAATAGCTGCTTTAAGATAACAAAGCATATTTCACTAGCAGTTAAAGAAGCACCAACCTTTCAATTTATATGAACACATCTTTTCAGGAAGCTTTTCTAGAACACTCTAACTGCCTAGTTCTTTTTATTTCTTTCTAGAGTTTGTGTGAGAAGTATGGTGATGTGGTGTTCATAGAAATCGATGTGGATGATGCCCAGGTAAGGTCTGGGGTGGTGCAGAGGGAGGACAGCAAAGGACTTCCGCACAAGTGACAGAAAAGAATTCAAATTGTCTTCACACATACTGAAACTAAACAAGAGTTTACTTCAACTTAAAATTGAAACACAGGGATTTAGCTGGAAAGAATAATTTATTTTTCAGGGAACACCTGAACAAAGCAAACTGCCTTGATTATCAGCACACTTGAAGTCCTACGGCATGTGTCAGATAACTTGGAAGCACTGACCCTTTACTTTGGGATGGAGTGTTAGTCTAAGGTCTTAAGGTGCTTTGATGCAATCTTCCTAAAACCTAATGCTTCACAAACTACTGATCTGTCTGGTCCCTCCACTGCTCTTGGCACTGTTTCCTCTTTCATTAAAAATGAAATTAGGTCTTGAATTAAGTGCAATAAAATGTCTGCTGTATTGCAGTTTCAGTATTGTCAAATAGGTATTTGAAAAATACCACTTGGAAGCCCAAGCGCTGCCATAGGGCTCTTGGGTCTTACAAGCAGACATCTGTTTTGATGCAGAGGTCTGTTTTTTTTCCAAACACAGAGTACAGGTTAAGGATTTTGGTATTGCATGAGCTGAATGTTGAAGAAGGAATCTTTTAAGGATTACTTCAGGGAGATTAACACTGCACTGGTTTTGCTAGTGATGAACTAGCAGAAGCGCTTTTGCTTTATCTTGAGCAGTAATGGCTTTACCCTCTCACCTAAACAGAAGTCAGCTAGAGTGGGTTCTAAATTTAACATCCTTAAGAATATGACCTGTTGAAGATAGTTTTTTTGTCTCTTCCAGGATGTTGCTTCACACTGTGATGTGAAGTGCATGCCAACGTTCCAGTTCTATAAGAATGGAAAGAAGGTAGGCTCTCTCTTTTTGGAACTGGAGTGGACAAGCTAAACACTTGAAAGAAGATTGGGAGTGGGACTACTTAGCCTGCTTTTTCTTGATTGTGTCTCTGTGGTACCACTAGCATTAAGACACTCCTGAGAGCAAGCAAATTCATCTTAGTACCGCAGCAAATGTAACTAGCAGTTAACTGGTGATGCAGACTGTGTTGTTCAGAGGTAGTGAACTGAGTTAGTTACACAGCAATCTTACAGACAGTCTCATGAGAGATAGTGGGGTGAGATGTCTGTGTTAAGAATGCTGGTCAATGCACCTTGCTTTTTACTTGGTCAGTGTTTATCTGGATGCAGTTGTGTTCAAGCAGAGACATGACTATAGGTGCGTATGGAATCCCACCCAAACAGAAGTCTCTAACCTGGTTGATGTTATATACAACAAACAACTCTTTAGTTTATTTCATAGAGAGGCTGTATAGGCTTTGAAGTGAAGGTCTTGTCCCTGTTAGAGGACTGAATAGACCCCTTGTGTCTGCACTTCTAAGAGATGGATGAGATGGGATGCAGACTGTGCTCTGACAGCACAGTGGGCTGCCTGTACTGGGTAGTTTGAGTAGCTCTCTGCCTGAACTTGCTGAGCTGAATGTGTTGTCTAAGGCTTTTAGTTTGCTAAGCAAGCTGAAGGTAGTCTTTCTAAAGGAAAACAATGCTTGGGTGTAAGTTTCATGGCTGAAGGCAATGGAATTGCATCTTGGATAATTGAGTGTCACATATAGGATGACTTTCAGTTCAGTATGGGGTCAGTATTTATGTTTGACAGTTCAAGCTTTAAGCTTCTTTTTGAGCCTTACACAATATTGATTCAGAATCAATGGTAGTCTGGAAGTGAACTTTGACAGTCTTTTGTCTCAACTTGTGGATGAGTTGAATTGAGTGGGAAATAAATACATTAGCATCTGCAAAATACTCCCTGTTTTGAGGGTGGGAAAAATTTTAGTTTTTAGCAGAGTCAAATAGGTGTGTATGTGACTGGATGCTATGCAACTAATGTTAAGGAGCATTGAATACAAGAGTTCTAAAAATCAATTTCTCTTTACAGGTGCAGGAGTTCTCTGGGGCCAATAAAGAGAAGCTGGAAGAGACCATTAAAAGTCTAGTCTAATCTCCAGAAGAAGACAATGAGGCGTAACTGCTTTGGCTAAATGAACAGCCTGCAACTTTTCTACTTAAAAAAAAATAAACAAGCTAGCTAGATTAAGTGGTGCAAACTATCTTGGTCCATGTTTATGACTAAATAAAATATAAACTCTTCACTTTTGGATATTGCTGTGTGTTTAACAAAAATCTTAAGAATTTCATAATGTCGGGTGAGTGTCAGGTTTTCCTGTGTTCAGGAAGTACTGTCAATATACAAAGACTTATCAAAGGTGACCTCATATATTGTTGGTTTGGAATAAGCCATGACAGTTGCATTAGGAGGAGTCTGCTGCCACGCTACTCAAATGATAGTCATCTGGCTATAATCTGGTTTACAAATACAGAAAGAGGAGTTGGAGAAAAAAGGGTGGGATAGTTTTCCTTTGTTCCATCTTTTTAGTTAAAAGACTTTTAAAATGTTTTAAGCTGCATTTTAGGCTTCAAAGCTATGACTTGTCCTTCCAGAGCATAAGACCAATCTTACCATGGAAGTGCAAAGTAGGACTTGGACTTGCTGTCTTTTTGCCTTGCCATTGGGATGTGTACCTTCTGGTTCTATTAGTAAAAAAGTGTGTTTAGTTTGAGTTGGGCTGCTTTGTTCCTAGGCAATAGTCTGGAACAAATGACTGAAGAAGTAAAACTTGTAATGTTTTAAGGTGAAGAGAATTTTAGATTGATATACTCTTGTAATTTTCACTTGGTTGCACTCTTAGAACACATTTGACATTGTGTTGGACAGTAAATTGGACTCAGTGGTCCTCCAATCCTGAATCAGGCTGTCTAGATAAATGCTGGTCTGCCAGCCTTTTTATACCTGCCATTCACCTACTCTTGGCACTGTAACGAAGGGGAAGTGTTTTGTCCACTGCACCAAAATAGCTTCCTTGAAGGCTTGGATGTCTTCCTGTATAAGAACTCCGTAAAGAAGGGAGCAGGGCTGTAGCCATCAGTAGGTACAGCTTAGTAAGCTGTGCTACTCACTGAGTATCACTCATGCAAATACTAGACTTCCTGCTGCATATGCAAACAATGTGGAATGAGTGAGCCTCTTGTCTTTGTGGTGGGGAACTCACCCATGACTCAGCCTTACACTCACCTCACAAGCATGCCTGAATTTCTTGATTGCTCTGAAGGACTAAGGGCCCTGAACAGCTTAATATACATGTTCCCAATTTGAAACAAGTTTTTTCTAGTCCAAGAAGTGGCTACACCCTTTATTTGAGGATGAGCCATCAAATTTCTTGGATATAAATTCTGAGTTGTGATTATGCAATGAGAAGAACATGGGAGATGTTTTCCATGTAACTCTGGCCATTTGACTAAGAGAAGTGCAGCTGCATGTTTGAACTGTTAAAAGGTAAATGGGAAACCACTACCCCAAGTGGTGCCATGGACAGACATGTGAGGAGAGAATAAAATGAAGCTGTTGCAAGAATACGCTATGAACACCACACCATCTGCAAACAAGCATTGCTTTTGAAAGCAGTTTCTGCATGGCCTACTTATTCCCTTTGGGCAGTAACTGTGAGCAAGAAAGGTTTAAAAAATTCCTGCTGAAAGTTCCAGATGAAGTTTAGTTAAGAGGCCTTAGCATCCCACTTCATTCTTAATAATACTGAAGTGTGCTGCAACATACAGTACTTCTGCTGAGGCAAGACCAGACCAGGTTGTTGCAGGGGAAAGGTGCAGCCAGTGGTGCATTGCTGCTTGTGTGTTGAGTTTAACTTAACACTTCATTTACTTTTTAATAAGATGCTGCTCTGCAGTAGCCTTGGACAATCCAGGTGACAGTGACTGGAAATTCAAGTTGTGATTGGGAAGACCAGAATAGCTGGAATACCTCTTGTGCTGAAGCAAGGGGTACAAAGCAGTTCTTAAAAGGGCAGGGAGTTCAGCTTCCTGTGCTGCAATATCTTACCCTCCCAAGAACTGGTATGTAGATATACTGTGATGAAAATAATCTGCATAGCCTAATTTGAAAGATATTCTTTGAGGAATATGCAGTGAAGATCTTTCCCTTTAAAGGAAACAACACATGATCCTCAAATGCAGAGTTATACCAGAATTTGACTGTTTGTAGCTGGTCCTTTTCATTACAGGTAATGGAAAGCAAAGACTATGCTTCGTTCTGGTTACATGTAAGGACCCTCAGTTCCTAGAGCAAAAGTGCCCCACTGGGAGGAGAGAGCCCTAGTTAAGGACGGGAACTGGCTTGAATCTTTCAACAGGCAAGGACAGGGTGTTTCAGTCTTTTACAAGACTGGGTATAGCAAATAAACATTTTGTTCTACATGGAATGGGTATGAGTATCCTTGCTAAAGCCTAGGGCCATATGCCATCCCACATGAGTATTAAGTAATGATACTTCATAGCAAACTCTGTGGGTGCATTTTTTGCTTGGTTTTTTTGTGTGAAGGTGTGAAGTCAGTATTGCTATGTGTCAAGAAGTAGCACTCTTACATTAAATTCTGTGGTCCGCTGCTTGCATGAATGAATCGGCTGCTTTGATCCAGTGATCTGCAAAGATGCCTGCAAGAGGGTAGTGGGGTAGATGGCCAACTGATTTATGTTTGGTAAATGATGTACACAGTAGAGAAAAAACATGGAAAGGCTTCTTCTAGGAATAAGTGTTTCAGAAAGAAATTCTCCGCTCAGGCAATGACTGCAGTCTGTCATTTGGCTATGACACAGCTGCAATCTGTGCCTTGCTGTCAAACAAGAAAAACAAGATGTTTTCATCTGCAGGCCTGTTATATAGCTTGCTTATAATGGGATGGCCAACAGGAAGAGAAATACTTCCTTCAGTACAGCAATTAAAACACATAGCTGCAATAATTAGGCTTAATGAGAGAGGACTAACTAACATGAAAGGAAGGGCCAAGGGGTCACAGTGAGTGCACAAGTGAACTGTGTGTGATCAAATTGCATTGGAATAGTGACACTCCTTACCTCCATCCAGGGGTTCTGAAAGGGCTGCTGTGCACTTGGGGAAGTGTATGTCATGCACGTGAAGTGCTTAACCACCCACATCTCTTTGATCTCTTGCAGCAGTCAACCTAACTTCAACTCCAGTTAGCCGTCTGCTTTCCTTTCTTTCCTTGACCTGAATTAAGTTAGACTTTGATTCCCCTCTGGAATGATTCCAGTAAGAGTACTGGTAATAATTTTAATGTTTAATTTCATAACTGTTCATACATCAAAACTAGTTGGATCTACAAAGCTAAACAATTACTTCTGTTTTTTTACCAATGCCAGCAAACTGGCATAGCAGCTCCTCTGTGTTGTGCTCTACTGGCATGCAACTTTCAGCCACCGAAGGATTTGGCTTGAGGAGCATACTGTTGAAATCCTTGCTGGATTGACTATGTTGTGGTGGTCCCTGGCCCTTGGCAAAGTGTGGGAGAGTCTGACCTGGTGAAGGTGTCTTACAAGATGCTTTTTCTCATGTGCTCTTGTCCCTTTCTCCCTGCCACTATAGTTTAGAGCTTTTATTTAAACTCATTTATCACAGAAGGCTTGGCTTTGCCATTGGTTAAGTCCCTTTTGGACCTGGCTGTTTCTGGCCCTCACCAGAAGCCACTCCTGCAGTTTCTCCTGTAACAAAACCTTGATAAGGATGAACTAGATGAGTCTGACAAACCTGAAAAAACATGAGGAGAGGGTCAAGAAGGACATCTACCTGAAATGCAGTTTTTTCTCCTATGGTCCAAGTTGGCAGACAGACAAGGTGAGGGAGGGATAGGAGCTGCATGACATTCTATTTCTACCTGCAGCTGACAAACACAAACTTGTGACACGCAGATTGCCACAAGGTGGCCGTGGCTGTCTGTGGTTTTTATACATGTATGTATACACAGGGAGGCTCTGGGAATGCCCTATGCTCTTACCTCTCTGACAGTGCTGGGGTGATGGTTGTACCTTGAGGTAATGGGCTAGAGGGGAATGCATGGGAGCTGGAGCGTTTGTCATGGATGTGACAGAGGTATAAACAGACTCTAGGGGATGGTGAAGCCAGGCATTAGGTTCAAAGGCATAGAAGGAGGAAGAGTTTTAGACCAGGTTTGGGTTATCTCTCCTCTGCTTGAGTAAGTCCACGACATTTGCTCAGGGAGAAAATCAAGTCTGGTATTTCAACTTTCTTTGTTTCTATTTCCTCTGAGAGGGGCACTTCAGGGAGAGCAAGGACACACACAGTACTCACAGTGAACAGTACTCACAGCTGTGAAGTCTGGTGATAAGGGAAACACAATGGGTAGTTTTAGCACCACTTAGCAGGATCGCTCCAAAGGCTTTCAGCTTCCTCGGAGGCTGAGCCCACAGTGAGCTAGTGATGATGGGCTGAGGATAGGGACAGGAGGCACCTCCCTACACTGCAGCTAATGACCAGCAGGAAGCTAACCTGTCTGGAGCCATGGTGTGAGATGAACAATTAAAGTAAGGGGTCATGGGAGCAAGATAAAAGTAAAAGATCCGAGTTATGGCTGGCTTGCTTCAGTACAGGCAGAGGTGGTGGCAGGTTTAATGTCGGATTTGATCCAGCTGGGGAATAGATATCACCTTACAGGAATGGATGCTGTAGCTGGGCCATGGTGTCTCATGACCCTTCCTGTGGGCACTGACCATGAGAGAAGCTCATCGGGCAGAAATGCATTCCAGGGATAGCTTGCTGCTTTCAAAAACCGACAGCCCTTTGCAAGGATTCCCAGTGCGTCCTGTGGCCACCATAGTGTGGCAGGCCATGGTGAACTGAAGGAGGGTATCTACTATGTTCTGAGCTAAGTTATTGCCACCAGCCCCAGCTTGACATTGTTTAGGAACAGGACACAAAAGTTTCATATTTATTAGCCTGGAACAACTCTGGAGACTGCTTCATTTTGCACAGGCAAGCATAAGGTGCTAAGCAGTTAAACCACTATCTAGAAACAATGATATGTATAAATGAAGAGCTATTTAGCCAACAAATGATGAAGCCTGCAGCTGTTCACGCACAAGATAAATAAACTCTTCCTCTTGCTCTCATATATGTGGTTTTTCTTAGTTCATTTCCCAGTCATCACTTGAAATGAGATCATTAATTCACTGGACTTAATTCAGTATTTTAGGACTTGCAAGCCCTCTGAAATTTCTTCAACAAAAAGCCACCACCACACAACAGCACACCTCTACTCAGTGCACCTGAAGCCTACTGACACATTTCCTTTTTTGGTTTACCGCTTTACGTGACAGTGCTGTTAGTCCACAGATCTTCCTCAGTGGCCAATGTAAAGCCACAGCACTGAAACTAACTCAAATTGTCAATTCATTCTCCTCATAAAACACTAAAAAGCTATAAGAACCTCTTCCCTGCTTGTGTCAAGATTATGTGCCCAGTTGACCTGCATTTCAGGGTGTGTTTTGTTAAGTCCACTAAGCAGGTACTGTCCATCTACATCTTAAATAAGTGATCTCTTTTTGTTGAAATACAGAGCATCTAATCCTGGCATTGCAAAGATATTAAGGCTGTTTGGGATCTCTTTTCAAGGATCAGTAATGAAACCTTAAAACTAACCAAGAAGTCCTCCACAGTGACTGAAAATGGATCGCCATCACCTTCAATGCCTGTCAGTATCCCATAGTAACAGGTCCTTGCTCTTTTTCAGAACATCTAAGGTATTTAGTGTTGTGTCTCCTTTGCTTGGCACATTGTATGTGCTGGACACCAATTTAACACAGTAGGCCCATCATGTTCATCTCACCTTCCAGGAGAGCCAGGGTGAACACTATGGAAAGGTCAGCTCCAAACTTGGACACCAAAGACAAGTTTGCAAGGAAATTACTAATCTATCCATATCACATGTACTGAAATCTGATGGGATAAACAAGTTATTGTTATATTTTAGCTCCTCTGTGTTAACCACAAGGAAGTGAGAGTGTTCCACAAATAGGAAGTATAACACAAGCAAAGTATACATTAAGAGATTTATTTTTCTTTTCCATATTCTCAGAATAACTGAGATAGCCACACTGTTTAATATTTTATTTTTAAAAAGCCAGCTAGAGAGGTAGCTGGAATCCCCAAGTGCTGTTAGCTTAACTTGTTCTCTGCTCCTTGGTATGGGTTAAATAAATCCCCCTTCCAAAGTTCTGGGACAAATCAATGGGTAAAAATTAAATGTGCCATCAGTTAGCTAAGATTTTCAAATTAATTTTCCATTCTACAAGTCTCCTTGAAGGTTCAAGCTATTATCAAATCTGTTAAAGTTCTAAATTTCAGAACTAATTCTAAGGCACTTTATGTAACTCAGGGAAGCAATTCTCAATTTCTTCAAGAGCAAAGCAATTGGAATATACTTAGACTTAACCAAATTATTAACAGAAGTTACAATCACCAAACATCCAGCAAAATGATTGAAACATACATGATTGTACGATTTGACAAGTGAATTAAAAGCATTTAACAGAATCACATTCTCCTGTGCAAGTTTCCCAGGAATATCTGATCTTCATACTTTTACAACAGCTTTTCCCAGATTTTCTCCCTTTAACATTCCTATAAAAGCCATTGGCATGTTCTCAAATCCTTTAGTGACTTGTTCATGGTACTTCACTTTTCCCTGTCAAAAGTAAGAAAGGAAATTGCTGAATTTTCATCCACCAAAACTGAATAAATTGCAGCAAAATTATCTCCAGCATATATATTTAATTTGAAACATGCAAGCTGGCATGCACCTGGTGGCTCTTGTGAGGATTTGCTTTTGCTCTAAAACCTTCTACTTGAAGCCATAACAGGAAGCAAAAGTCACTGCTGTAAAAACGTAGCAGGACAGATTTATTGCTACTCAGTCCCCAAACAACTGACAGGTAGAGGATCATTGTCCCAAAGCCAGGCCTGTCTCTACCCATACAGAAGTACGGAATTGCAAACCCAATCATCAACACCTGACACATTCCAAATCCTCACGTTTGTAAAAGCTAAAGTCTCTTAGCCTTTAGTGTTCCCACTCACAAACTTCTCACAGCCATGAACCAACTTGGTTACTAACTCAGCCTCCACCTAGAAAAGTAAAATATAAGAAATTCCCTATCCAGTCCCTTTAAAGCCCAGCTCCCAATACTATGAAAACATTCATTCTTGCCAGTAATTTCAGCACAATACTACAACGGAAATCCTGGCACATAGTACAAATGACTGAACGAGAAATAGAGAAATTACTCTAAATATAAAAATCATCATTATCAGATAAGTATTTTGAATTATTCTGGAAGCATGCTTTTTCAAAGCCTACATGTATTCTGGATTATATCGAAGTCTACAAGCTGATATCACACATCTCAGCAAATTTACTATGGTTTAAGCGTCCCCAAGAGTCTCAAGGATCAAGGCAGGGAGAAAGAAAATACCATGCTGGGACCTCACCGAAATAGCTATGACAAGAGATCTCTTGTAGAGATGGAATCTGCAGTGTGAGTACACCTTCCAAAGGACTGCCCCTTCCTTCCTTACCTCCATGACCCATTTTAGCAGGGCCCGCAGACCTTCCTCCCGGCGGTCTTTCCATCGGCTCACAATAAACCCTTCCATTTGAAGCTCTTTGAAAATTATGGGCATCTGCACATAAGGCCCTGCAAGAGAAAAGAACCAGCAAGTCACCTGCAATATCAGTTTCATAGAATAAGTACCAATGCATAAAGTGAGCTTTTTGCCAGTAAAGACCACTGAATCACTTTGTTTCAGCCAGAAGCAACAGATATTTTTTTTCCAAAGAGAATTTCCAGCAAAAAAGACTGAAGATTCATGGACAGTCACCTAGGAAGACAAAGGCCTAATCCATAAAGCTATGGGACTAAACAATTCTGAAAACAGCTTCATTCAGAAATAAAGTGGCCTCAGCTTTACCTGAGGGACTTAAGCTGAATCTCAAAAACACTGTTTTAACATCTTGTTTGATAGCCTGACAGGCTCTCATGCTCCCTCTAACTCTCAAAATTTAAGTCACAAACTCAAGAAAAAGTTTCCTCAATCATAGAAATGTGTGAAGTCTCCTCATTTCTAAAAGTGTGCTCTGTTTTTTTAAGATGATATGAGAGTCAAAAGCCGGTCAGCTAACAAAGAGAATACAGTCATCCTCTTTTTTTTAGACGGCAAATATGGAAAATGTAATACTATTGAAAATGAATATTCATTCAGCCACATTTCTCAGCAGTTTTATTAGTAGCTGAAATCTTATGAGAAAGAAAAAAGAAAAACAAAAACCTTAAGCTGAATCATCTAAAAACCTGAGGGAAAACCTTTATCTCATCCCAAATTATGTACTACTGTATAAATGGCATCATGACACCACACCTGACTTTTGCTGATCTATATCTGCACAGGGCTGTGTGGAGTCCTGTTTTAAGTATTTTAGCCATTCCTTCATTTCTAATCATCTGATATTCACCAGATAGTGTGCACAAAGGAGGATGAGTGTATGTACACACAAGGAGCATAGTCCCAGTGTCCCACAGCAGCAGTTAGCTACCCAAATGTATACACATAGATACACTTGAATAGCACAGAGAAGTAAACAGTAGAATGCTGCTATGTCTTTCTGCCATCACCAAAGAGAAAATCAATTTAGACACAATAAAGGCCCTTACCTTTCTGAGGCACTGAATCATTGTACTGAGAGATGGCACCACAAACTGCAATCCTTCCATATTTCTTCATCTGGCTGATAGCAACAGTGGCAAATTCCCCCCCCACCTACAAGAACCAGAGCATGCAGCATTTGAGACAATCCAGTGTTTAGCATTGACTGCCAAAATCTGCTGACATTGCATTGTTGCACCAACAGGTGCAATTGGGGGCAGCGACTTCCACTACCCCAAAGACTTGGTGCTGCAGAAACCCTTGCATTTACTCAGTGCTGTGAGAACTCAATCTCACTCCTGTAAAAATCAGTTATGAATGTATGGAATTAGTTTTAATTCCAAATCTGTTTCACAAAGCCTGTTTTGGAAGCATCAGGCAGGACTAGCACATAGATCCCTCCTCTAAAGGCTGCTAAGAAGCACCAGCTCTGCTTCTCCCACACACCGGTCTGCAATTTTACATCTCTATATCATGGTGATGTAAACTTTTTAGTTTATGGTTCTCATCTCCACAATAGGGATGTGCTGTGAAAAGAAGCTTTTAATGGTGAAAAGCTGTGAGAAAATTTACTGCTGTGGGGAGCTCTGCACAAAAGCTGAGAATGAAGGGAATAGACATTACCATAAAAACCTATCTAAGACCTTAGCAGCACAGGACACGAAATTTGGAAGGCTAACGCAAAGTGACAGGAGCTCCTGCCAGAGACAAGCACTTTGCCCTGACACCAATCATTCTTTTCAATTGCCAGAGAAAGGCAGAACACCACAGCCTTCATCCCCGGATTGGCAGAAGTAAAAGCATGCTAAAGACATGATGATGGCTTCTTTTAAAGCAGATAGCTAGACAGGGAGTTTAAGGCAGGTATATCAGCTAATACCCCTGTGGCCAGGTATTGTATTATCAGACATAATGCATATGTTAGCTGTAGTAGGAAACCAAAAGAGACAGTTCACTTTATCTTGCAAGTGAACTGACATGATTTACCTGCACCCATACTGCTAAACTTTCTTAGCCTTTAGAACAAGATGTTCACATTCAAATACCTATCAAGAACATTACATAGACACCATTAACTCCAGCTATGTTTGGGAGATGTCAGAAACTTTCTGAGGGCTGCTCCAGTAGTTTTGCAAGTGGGCCTTGCCACAGTTTTGCTTACAGGTACCAAAAGCAGCCCCCATGACTACATCATGTAGAGCCATCCCCAAGCACTCCCCTTTCAGCAATAGCAGAGAGCTGCCTGTGGTCGAAGGCAGGGCCAGGAATGGACCGGACCAGTTTCACGTTACTGTGACTGTCACTTCCCCAGAATGTGCCGTGCTTTTCAGAGAGCGAAGTAAAACCTCTCTCTCCATTCGCAAACATTGCCAACAATCCAGCTTTGCCTTTTTTGCCTTCTGTTACTGCTCAAGTCAGCTACAGAAATATGTGTGGGAAGGGAACAGAAAAGCAGTAAGCTCCTACAGAGACCATTACTTGATTAAATGCATCTCCATATTGAAATCCTGGTGTAGCCTTCAATTAGTTTATTACAATATTGTGTTGGTGCTACAGTTTAAAGAAAATGACAGCTGCTCAAGGCAAGGCCTTCTCTCTGAACTTACATTGTCAAAGAAACAGTCATAGCCATCAGGAGAGGCTTTACGCAGTGCTTCATCCAGAGATTTAACAGTCTTGTAATTAAAGGCTTCATCAAAGCCTAGTTTTTTCAGATAGGCAACCTTGTCATCTGAGCCAGCACAGCCAACCACTTTGCAACCCTGCAAGGAAAGGAGAAAAACATTTATAAACATCCCCTGACAACACAGGCTGACACTCAGAATGCGGTGGGTGAAGGGCTCACTCTTAAAGTAAGGCTGTTGTCAGCATATGAGCTCCTGAAACATCCGACTAGATTTGCTGTGTCTTCAGGAACTCTTCCATCTCAAGACCCTAGTACAGGCATGCCTTCAGAGATGCTTGTCCTATTGATCATTCATGGTCTTGTTGCCTTGTTTTACAGCTATGTTTTCTCAGCAGTAAATTCAAGCCACTCACCCCAATTTTAGCGAGCTGCCCCACGACAGAGCCCACAGCGCCAGCTGCAGCATTAACCAGCACTGTCTCTCCTGGCTTCATCTTGCATACCTCCAGCAGACCAAAATATGCAGTGAGACTGCAAAGAAAAGGAAAGAATGTTCAGTGATAAATAAAGGATGACAGACACAGAGACGTGACTTGACCCACTGAACCAAAATATCGTCACCACCAGAACAAGATTAAGTTTTCCTATATAGTAAAATACAAAACTTAATCCAACCTTCTTAATTTGGCTTTTTCACAGCCATCCCAGAAAAAAAACAGATACACTGCTGGAAAGAGAATGTTGAGACAGAAATCTCTCTAAGGTGAAAACAGCTTTCATTGTGCTCATTAGTTGAAAAGAGAAACACAGATAATCCTGTGACAACTCAGTTACGTACTGAAAGAGATAGTAAATCCAAGTGAGAGG
The DNA here is from genome assembly GCA_013401135.1 of Cettia cetti. NCBI lineage: Eukaryota > Metazoa > Chordata > Aves > Passeriformes > Sylviidae > Cettia > Cettia cetti. Next base: position 32,226 of record VZUI01072912.1, read on the forward strand.
TCAGTTCCCTAGATTAAATTATACTTATCACAAATCAAAGCTGGCAGAAAAAGATTAAAAGGGTGAGAAAAACTTCAGGAACTGAAGAGGTCACTGCTCCTGAGGACTGCTGTGCTGGGTGAAACACAGAATCTCAAAGGTTGCAAAAGACCTCCAAGAGCACTGAGTCCAACCTTCGACCAATTACCACCTTGTCAACTACACCTTAGTGCTAAGTGCCACATTCAGTTGTTTCTTGAGCACTTTCAGAGATAGTGAATCCACCACTTCCCTGGACAGCCTATTCCAATGCTTGACAACCTCTTCTGTGAAGAAATTTCTTCCTCATGTCCAACCTGAACATCCCCTAATGCAGCTTGAGGCCACTTCCTATTGTCCTGTAACTTGTTACTTGGGAGACTGTCCCCCATTTGGCTACAATCTCATTCAGGTAGTTGTAGAGAAGAGTAAGGTCTCCTCGAGCCTGCTTTTATCTATGATAAACAAGTCCAGCTCCTTCAGCTGCTTCTCATCAGATTTGTGCTCCAGGTCCTTCATCTGCTCTGTTGCTCTTCTCTGGATATGCTACAGCACCTCAAAGTTTTTCTTGTAGCGAGAGGCCCAAAACTGGAAACAGTATTTCAGGTCTCACCAGGGCACTAGCAATCTGTAGGAACCACTAAAGTAGCTTATCAACTGGACAAGAATCCCACAAAACTCTTCTTCTAATTTCTAAATTCTAGCTTAGAGCTTCACACATGGTCTCAACTGAAAGAACTAATCAAATCCCTCTATAAGACATATCAAAAAAACATATATCTTGGCTGATGTTAAAAAAATGAAATCTGAGTTCTCCACCACACACAATTTTACAATCATTTTGAAAGCCTTCCAGATCATTAGGACTGACTAAGTTCTGATCTCCCATAAAAAAAACTACATGATGGTAACATAAAAACTAAATGAGGTAAGAAATGCAAGAAGATAACTGAGAGATTCCAGTAGTAAATACAGATTCCAGAGCACAGCAGTTCTGTCTGCTTCAGTGCAATTTAAAGGACATCTATTTTGCTGCATGATACAGCATCTGTCTTTTGCATTTTGGGGTTGATTCTGGAAATACAGTAATAGTAAAGGAGCCAAATCAGTAAAAGCAGACTAGTCCAGGTGCCAGTGAATAGACTTTCCACTAAGGTTAACACAGACTGAACTAGATTTTTTTCCAGCTCTTCCTGAATCCTCTTTCTGACTTATTACAGCACCCCAAGGAGAGGCACAATAATCTCCAAGGCAAATATCCTTGGAGGTGGGCCAAATTTCATGCCCTATACAGGGTAAGGGCATCCAGAAGCACATGTTTTTAACAGCATGAATAGGCAATATGCTGGTAGAACAAGACAAAAAGGGCCAATACAGACAGCCAGAAACCTCCCGCACACAAAAATCCAGGGGATAGTTGCCCTTTCATCTCAAAACTTACCCTGGCATGCCAACTGTTCCAAGAGCTAGAGATTTGGGGAGTGATTCTGGCCAATTGGAAGGAAGAAGTTGTAGGTCTTTCCCATCAGAGATAAAATGAGTTCTCCAGCCCCTGGCACCCACAACAAAGGTCCCCACTGCAAAAGCAGGATTTTTGCTTTCTACGATCCTGTTGAAAAAGTAAAACAAAACCAAACCAAAAACAACACCAGAAACAAATTAATACTGGCTTTTCCATTCTTCCTGTGATTCAGAAAAGAAATATTTCATGTCATGATTTTTATCCCATATCTGCTGATGCTGTAGGTGTCAAGTGTCTTTCCCAGAATGTCTACAACCTCTTATAATGAAGGAGATACTTCATTATTTTAGATTCAGCCCCGTCCACAATAAACTAAATTTTCCCACACAAGTGCCATCTCAAACCAAACTAACACCAGTTTGGTTTGAGATCAGACCAGGCTTCTGTGAAGCTTCTGTGCCTTCTGTGAAGAAGGTAGGAAAGAGGATGTTGGAACGAAAGCAAGGAACAGGAAGGAGTTGCCAACAGGCTGTCTGTTCTCAGACAACCTGCACCTCATTTAAAAGTTGAAGATTCTGAAGACGGAACCTCTTATGGTAATGAAACCAGATAAAAAGCAATATCTAAAATCAGGGAGACATCCATATCAGCAGACCCTATGCCACATGAAAAATCCACTTTCTTAGCTCAATAAGAAAACTGTGTTGGAAAGGGGTTGATAAGCATCTCAGAATTATTAGAAACAGTTGACCTTCTATTCATCTGACTTGGCTGTTAATTTATTCCTTAATGTTTCTGCAGATAAACACAAGAGTCAAAGGCCACAGATGTTCCTAGGCAGCAACTTGCAGGCAACACAGCAGGAACAAGCCAACAGAAGGAAACATCTGTGTAGCTACATTACCACAAACTTGGGAAAAGGATGGATTTTTAAGGTTATATAACCCCTTGACTAGAGCCAAAGGTGATGCATCTTTGGTGATGCAAAGGCATTTTCAGATGGAGTAGATAGCATGTGTAGGAGAAGTGAATACAGGTGATCATGTCCCTGATAAGTAACAGCTGTTTTAATTACCCAATACAGCCTTGCCCCCATGAGTCACAGCTGTATCCAATAAAAATAAGTGTGATAAAAGGGAGTGGGTTAGCTGATGCAGGGAATCATCATGGAGGATCATGAAATGGAAGGATCTTGGGGATCCTGGGAAGAGAGAATCACTGCTGTGAGGTCAGTCTGGGTCTGCAGGTAGAGCCTGTTGCTAGAACCTGCAGTCACAGTCTAGCCAGGTTAAAAGCCTGCATTCAGAGTCTGCAAACTAATATATGCAGTCATAGTTTAGCAGGAAATAACCAGCAGTCAGAGGCTGCAAGGGAAACCTACAGTAGCAGCTTGCTGCAGCCAGTCAGTGAATAGTTGGAGTCAGAATGGCTGAGCTGTAAAGAGGAATAAACCAGGAGCCTTTT
>VZUI01072922.1:0-21018 GCA_013401135.1 Cettia cetti
CTTTTCCTTTTCCTTTTCCTTTTCCTTTTCCTTTTCCTTTTCCTTTTCCTTTTCCTTTTCCTTTTCCTTTTTCTTTTCATTTTTCTTTTCCTTTTCTTCCTTTTCCTTTTCTCTGACATCAGCTAGCTCCTTTGTCACCCTTAGGTGCTTCATGTCTGGGTTTCACCATGGGCTGTATATCTCTAATTTAAGTGATCCCTAACTTGTTCACTCCCACAGACTTTGCTAGTAGACTTAGGAATCTGGGAGGCAGGTTGGATTGCTCTTAGCAGTTAAACTCAGAAAGGCATTGAAGCATTACAAAGAGAAAGAAGGGCCTACCTGCTACGAAAATTCTGGCTGTTTTTTAATAAATTCTAGCTATTTTTTAACGCATACATACAGACATGTACTGCCTGTGAAAAAGTCATGGAAAGGATAGAACAAGTTTTAAGGAGTATGTCTGCTCAGCATAGTATTACCTAAGTGTCTATACTCTAGATTTTGAAGAAATCTCTCAAATAGCTCAAAGTTGTGGCAGGGTTGTGGGGTTTTTTTAATTCCAATGACCTTTTTTCACTACCTGATAGTAGTGAAAGATGAAGTCAGTCTTATTTTACCTTTAAGTGAGTCAGTATATGCTGAATTAGTCCCTTTCATTTTCAGACTTTATCGATCAAATTGATCTATTCACTAACTGTTGAAGAGCTAAACAATGTGCAGCTGCTGAGGCAAACTCATTTTTGACAATGGTGCACTTAAAGCAAATGAACACAGTCCACACAGACCAAACATAGCCCATAGTTTCCTTCCAACAACATTTGCATCACGTCACACTTAGAATGATTCAAGTTCAACATTTTTGCTGTTAAAGGAGCCATGAAAGTGCATCACAGGCAACCATTTTTCTTACAGATTGCAAAATAAAGAAGAAATATTCCCTATTGCCTACCAAGCTACCATTGGGAAAAAAAGGAAAAACATTTTATGCCATTTCCCCTTCATTTTAAGGTTTGGGTTTTTTTTACTGGGAGGGTGGTGAGGTGTTGTATCCTGTGATTAAGTTGTAATGGTTCTGCACTATTCTCCCCATGATGTTTCCCCATATGGTTTACCCCAATAAAATTGTGCCCACCTCCTCCCTGCCAATCTCCTCAAACACCTTCCCTTTTCTCTAGAAGGCTCCCTGAAATCTAGCCCTTGATTGGTTGTTACACTATCCCTCCACCCACTGATGTATCCTACTGGTCCCCTAGGTTTGTCATTTATCCTTGTTCGGTACCCTGTTGGTTTATGTGATGTATCCCCTCCCATTTTTGTTCAGCTTAAAACCCTTTGTACAGAGCTGGTCCAGGCTTTTTCGTCCTGGTTTCCCTTCACTTTGTTCCTGTGTTCCTGTTGCCTGGAATAATCCTGTGGATTACAACCCGAGGACTGAGCCTCCCTTTGCCTCTTCATCAGACACTTTCAGGAGGGGTCCCACTGCTCTGCCCAGTTTCCCCCCTGACCCCAAGGGAGGGAAACAACAGTGAGGCACTGGAAGAGGTTGCCCCATCCTTGGAGCGTTTAAAGCCAAGCTGGATGGAGCTCTGACCAATCTGCTGTCATGGAAGATGTCCCTGCCCATGGCAGGGCTGGGGGGTTGTTGGAATGAAATTATCTTAAAGGTCCCTTCCAGCCCAGACCATTCTATGATTCTGATTCGGTGATTTCATGATTTTATGATTTACATTTGACATGTGTAGTGCCATTTTTAAATATTTATCTCAAGAGTGCACAAAAAGGCAACAAGCACCAGAACTGTCTCAGCTATATGACTAAAGATGTCCAAAAATTTTGTTTTCCAGTTCCACCTTTTACAGGGAAGCTTCAAATAAGGTATCATCTGTAGCATCCAAATAGAATACATTAACCTCATAGGAAAACTAAAGGAAATTTATATTGTTAACTAATATTTTGAAGAAGTACACTTTATTTAGCAATGTTATGAGCACAGTCATGCTTGAGTGTCCTGAGAAGATGGGCAGATCAATAATTAGATGTAGAATTGGTGCTGGTGATGGGTTTGGGTTCTATGACCAGCTGGGCAAAACTATTGTCACCAGTACAATGGTGACATATGGATGCCATATAAACAGCTTTAAACTAAGAGTGGCAGGGAGGGAGGGAGGAGGGAGGGAGGAAGCAACCAATAGTTCGCAAAGCAATGTTAATAGGATGATGTGACAGCAAAGGATCAAAAAACTAACAAAACTAGGGCTTTTTACATACAGCCAAGGAAGTCCCTACAAGGCACCAATACAGAACAGTCTCCCAAACTCTCTCCAAACATTTAACATGCTGGGATGCCTCTTTGAAGTGTCAATATATTAATGCATATGGTACGGGGAATAAACATAACAAATAAAGACTGCATGCATTTGCAGAGCTCCAGTCTAACTGAGATCATGTGATGTTTCCCACCACTGGAATCTTGAAATGGCTTTTTAAGAAGGACAGGGTGGGAAGAAAAGGAGGGAGAGTTGCCTCTTATGTGACAGACCAACTACAGAGCATGGAGCTCTTCCTAGGGATGAATGAGTAACCAAATGAGAGCTTCTAGTTTAGTATTAAATACAGTACAGGTAGAAGTGACATTATAGTGGGTGTCTGCTGTAGATTTCCTCACCCGGAAACAAATCAGGCCTTCTGCAGACCATAGTTGTCTCACATTCACAGGACCTAGTCTTCCTAGAGGACTTAACTGCTTCCCCACTGTTGGAGGACCACACAGTAGGATAGTATCAGTCTAGAAGATTCCTGAAGAACATTCATGATCACTTCCAGCTCCAAGTGGTAGAAGAGCTGATAAGAACAGGTGTTCTGTTGCACTTCAACAAGGAAGGGCTCATTGCGGATATCAAGGTTAAAGATGCCCTTGACTATGGGAACCATGAGACAGGAGAATTTAGGACCCCTAAGGCAGGGAAAAAAAGTGAAAAGCAAGACTTCACCCTGTACTTCAGTAGAAAAGATTTTGACCTCTCTGAAGATCTTAGAATTCCCTGGGATAAGACCATTCAGTTAAGAGAATCCCAAGAAAGCAGGTTAATATTCAAAGCTCACCTTCCCTAAGTCCAACAACGGTCCACTCCAACTAGGAATGAATGAAGTCTGGCAAAAATGCCAGGATGCCTGCATAGAGGAACCAACCATGCCCTGGCCAAACTCAGACACAGAAAGGAAGCATACAGAGGGTGGAAGGAACACAAAGCAACCTGGGAGAAAGAAAAATGAAGTAAGGAAAGCTCAAGCCCAAATGGAACTGAATTTTTTAGGATGTCAAAGACAAAAAGAGAAGGGCTTATGTAAGTATATAGGAAAGAAAAGAAAGACTAGGAAGATGTTGGGCCAATTCACTCCAGGTGACCAATCCATGGGAAAAAAGCTGAGGTACTGAATACCTTCTTCATATTAGCCTTTACTAGCAAAACCAGTTTTCAGGAGCCCCAAGACCCAGAGATCTGGGGGCTAGTTTGGAGCAAGGAATACTTGTGCCTGGTGCAGTAGGATCAGTTTAGGAAATACAATGAGACTGGGCATGCCTGAACCCATGAGATTGGGTGGTGGTACTCATAAGAACTAGGGAAGCTGACTGATGCTGCCTTGAGGTCACTCTCAATAACTTTTCACTAATCACGGCAACTGAGAGGGATGCCTGAAGAGTTGAAAAAAGCAAAGATCACTCCTGTCTTCAAGAATGGTGCAGCCATGCAGGATTTATCAACGGCCAGCTCCGATCCTGCCGCCACAGTCCGCAACTGGCAGGCATGGCTTCCACTGCCAATACAGTAGATTCCAAGGCACAAGCACTTAGGAGGAACGCAGCTTGGGCCAAGAGAGAAAAGAGGACTCTGGCTAAGTGAACCAGGGAGGGTGTTTATTACTACAGATTGAGCTCAGCAGAGCCCTGCTCTGCTGTGTGCACCAGCTTATAAGGAAAGGAGGATCACAGGGGTGGCAACAACGTTTAGCCAATGGGGTTCAGGGGGAGTGTTACCAACTATCAATCATCATACATAGCCAATCCCAAGAAGTAGGAGGGGGATTCCCCCAAGCATCAGCCAGCCACTCGACACTCTCTCTGGAACCTTCCGGAGCTTTGGGAGAGGCCGAGCCTGGATTGATGGAGCTGGGGGCAGGGGACAATTAGCGTGACAAGGAACACGGGATGTACCAACAGGGAGGGACACACAAGGTACAGAGGGAAAAACCATATGGAATACAGAGAACAATTTTGGTTACAATGAACAAAACCTAATACAAACCAATGATAAACCCATAAACTTTAAAAATGCACCACCACAGAATGGCAAGGGAGATCTAGGGAAAAACAAGTTAGTCAGCCTCTCTTTAATCCATGGGAAAGTTATGTAGCAGCTAATCCTGGAAACCATTTCTAGGCACATGAACAAGAAGGTGTTAACCAGTAATAGTTAGAATATATTCACAGAGGAGACTTCATCCTTGACCAAATTCATAAAGTTCTACTATAAAATGATAGCTGGATGAGTGGAAGGAAGACCAGTGGATGTTGTCTAAGTTAACCCATTAATACCTGAAGAGAAGGTGCAAAGAACACAAAGCTGTCCAGTGACAGGATAAATGGGCACAGACTGAAACATTTATGGTTCCTCCTGAGTATCAGGAAACACACCTTTACTGTGAGCACTGGCACAGGTTTCCCAGAGAGGTTTTGGAGTGTCTGTTGCTAGAGATACTCAAAATCCTTCTTGACACTCTCATGGGCAACGTGTTCTATAGAGTTTTGCTTGAGCAGATATTTGGTCCAGATGACTTCCAAAGGTCTCTTCCAACCTCCATCATCCTGTGATTGTGTCATAATTTTCTATGTTTAAAATATTGCCTTGGTAGACAAAGGGAGGGAACCACATACTTCCTGCTTAGACTTCAGTACTCTGTCTCTCATAAAATCCTCATGGAGAAGCAACAAAGTTATCAGCTGAATGACCAGACAGAGAGGTAGATAAAAAACTGGCTGAACAACTGTTTCCAAAGGTTGGTGATCAGTGGCATGAAGTCTTGATGGAGATGGAGTAACTACTACAGTACAACTGGGTCAGTATGGCTTCCATATCTGTTTGACATCTTCATTAAATGTCTGGATGAGGGAACAGAAGGTACCCTCAGAAAGTTTGCCAATGACACAAAACTGTGAGTAGTGGATGATATGCCAGAGGGCCATGGATTCTACTATTCAGAAGGACCTCATCAGACTGGACTGACAAATGGACTGACAGAAAACACTTTTAACAAAATGCAAAATCCTGATGGAAGGGAGGAGCAACCCCCTGCAGTGTATGATGGCAGACAATAGCAAGTTAAACAAGATTCAGCTTGCCCATGCAGCAAAGAGCATCAGGGATGTGATGGGTTAGGTTGCATAATTCTTGTCAACAGATCAATGGAGACAATCCTTCCCTTCTCCTAATCTCTTGTGAGGTCACTGCTGGAGTAATGTGTTCAGTTTAGAGCTCAGAGAGACATGGAGTTTCTACAGAGTCCAAAAAAGGGCCATGAAGAGACTGGAGAATCACTCATAGGAGGAAAGAATCATAAAGCAGGGACATATACTCATAAAGTATTCTCTATCCTGGAGAATACTGAGGGAGGGATCTCATTAAGGTTTCCAAATAGCTGAAGGGAAGATACAAAGAAGACAGAGGCAGAGTCTTTCCATTGTGTCCAGTGGGACATAATGACAGCATTCAAGGAAAAGGACACAAACTGAAATACAGCTGGTGCTTCCTCAACACTATGAGATATTCTCTCACTGAGAGGTCAGTTGACCACAGCAACATGTTGTGTAGAGAACTGGTGGACAGTTCATCCATGGAGACCTTCAAAAGCCATCTGGGAAAGGTATTGGGAAAGCTGTACATAGCAATGAGGTCACCCTTGAGCCTCCTTGTCTCCAAACCAGACAAACCCAGAGCCCTCTGCTGCTCCTCACAGGATGTGCCTTCCAGCCCTTCCACCAGCTCTCTTGTCCTCCTCTGGACCTTTCAAGGACCTCCCCACCCTTCTCAACCTGTGGGGCCCAGCACTGCACACAGGACTCAGGGTGAGGCCGCAGCACGGCTGAATCCAGCAGGATGATCCCAAGCACAGCTGGTGCTGCTGTGTCTGATGCAGCCCGGGGTGGGGTTTGCCCTCCTGGCTGCCCGGGCACACGCTGCTGACTCACCCTGAGCTGCTGCTGACAGCACCCACAGATCCCTTTCTGCAGGGCTGCTCTACACACATTCCTCTCCCAGGTTACACTTGTGCCCAGCTTTACTGCATCCCAGGGGCAGAATCTGTATTTGTTCTTGTTAAATTTCATGCCACTGATGATTTCCTAAGTCTCCAATCTATCCAGATTCCTCTGCAAGGCTCTTGTCCCTCAGTTTGGTATCATCAGCAAACTTGATAATGTGTATTCAACTTCTTCATCCAGATAATTGATGAAATTACTGAACAGAACTGCCCCAGTAATTTAACACTGAAGAACATGGGTAGTGACTTATCACCAGCCAGTTTTAGCTCCATGCACTACAACCCCAGAAGCCTTTCCATTCAGCCAGTTCTTCACACAGTACACCACTCATCTCACAACTATAGCACTTGTCCAGAAGGATACTGTGGGGGAAAGTACCAAAAGCCTTCCTAAACTCCAGAAAAACTACATCATCACCTCTCCTTCATCCACTGTGTAAGTGACCTTATCATAGAGAGGTAGAGAGTTAATTAAAGAGGACTTTGTTAAACCTCTGCTGACTGTGTCTAATGATCGCATTAACCTCTAAATGCATTTTTAATAGTGCCCAGTATGACCTTCCCCATAAAATTTCCACATACTGAGGTTAAACTAACAGGTATGTAGTTTCCTAGGACTTTCTTCATACCTGGGACTTTCTTCATACCTTCCTGCCCATAAATTGCAGTTATATCAGCTAGCTTCCAGTCAGTAGGGACGTCCCCAGAATCCCAAGATCTTTGAGGGATGTTCTTGCTTTAACACCTGCAGACTCCTTCAGTAGTCTCAGATTTATCCTACCAGACCCCATAGACTTAAAACATTCAGCTGATCTAACTTATTCCTTACAGTTTCAATGTTCACAGATGGAATGTCACTGCTCACAAAGTCCTCTGACTCAGAGGAATTAACAGTCCAAGGTCTATTTTTAATATTAAAGACTGAAGAAAAAAAGCATTTAATGCTTTCATTTTTTCTTTATCCTCACTTGCTAGAGGACCACCTTCAACATGCATTGGTCCAGAGTTTTCCTTAGTCATCTGTTGCTATTGACCTACTTGAAGCCTTTCTTGTTGTCTGATACAGCTCTGGCCAGTTTCAACTTTAGCTGAACCTCGTTCTTTCATGTTTCCCTGCATGTAGGAGCTACCACTCTGTCCTGCAAAACTGACCTCACTTCCAGAGAACATACAGTATTTTTTTCTGCATGAGTAGTTTCCTTTTCAGCCAAGACTATCTTCTGCTCCATTTGCATAGTGGGATTGTTTGCTCCTTTGCTTTTAAGAACTGGTTCTTGAAGACTGACCTGTACTCATGAACCCCATAACCCCAAAAGCAGATTCCGGGGGGGGACACTGTTAACTACCTCCCTGAGTAACATAGAGTTTGCTGTCTTAGATTACTGGGTAGGAACTCCACAGAGCTTATCATTACACCAAAAATTCTAAACTCAGATATTTCGTGAGCAAATGCCACTGTGACCAAAAGAGCCGCTTAACCTTACATATGCCAAGAGTGTGCTTCTATTCACAAATAACAAGTCTAGGAGAGACTCTTTCCTACCCAGCCCATTGGGTAGTTGTTACAAGAAACTGTCTTCAATATACCTCAGAAATTTCCCAGACTTGCTTGTCATGGCACTATATTATTCTGTTGATGTCTGAGGTGTTAAGAAATCTCAAAAAATGCTGCTCTCAAAAGCATTTGCTGCTCCTCAGCTTCAGTGATAGGTTCCTTTCTGTGCATTGGTACATCTGCAGTCATACAGCACTTGAAAAGAATCCTCAGCAAATGCAAATTATTCCAGCTTCAGTCACACTAAGGAAGCTCTGCCTATTTAGAAAAAGCATGGAGCTGGTCCACTTCATAAAATAAATAAATAATGAAAACTAAACAGCAAACTGAAAGTCTTTGCAAGGAAATTCCTGGCTCAAAGCAGATTTTTTTTTTCTGTGGGAGTTATAAACCCTTGAAAGTAGCAGGTTTATAATGGAAATGCTGACGCAACTTTAACTATAGCATTGCAAATGGCGATGCTATAATTAAGCTTCGATCTTCTTTGGAAAAAAGGAAGAGAGAGGTTATTGTTCAATGGACTGCTCTGTCATTTGCTGCAGCGATTCTTAATTGTGTCTCATTACTGCAAGATGATCATTACTCTACTTGTCTATCTGATTTAGAGACCACTAAAAGTGTCTTGTAACAAGCAGCCGTCTCCTATGCAACAGTCCTTTGGCTCTCACCCTCATTACTCAGAATCTGTCCAATTATTTGTCATTAAAGTAATAAAAAGGACTGCAGCAGAAAATGTGGGAGGTAATTGTTGGAGGCCTGCCGAGGAAAAAAAATGAAAACTGTTTTCAAGGCACTGGGAAAGTGACATCGTTAATTAAGTGTTAGAGAATATGCAAATCAGTCACAATCTCAAGAGACTGTAGTAAAATAGAAAAAACATTATTATCATTTGCAGTAAAAGAAGGCAGAGTTTCCTAGTCAGTGTTAGGTTTAGTTACTTCCTGAGAAAGGCAGTGGCAAGCTCCAAATAAAATGAGCAGATGGGTATATTTCAGCACAAACTGTCCCTCTAACTTTCTGCAGCTCAGAGATAGCAAAGAAGGCGGTCACTGTATAGAATCCCAATTAAGGATTTCCTAAAAATTCTGTTTATTTGATAGCTACCTCACATGAGAGTGTATATATCACACACTGTAACTCCTTCACAAAATGTCAGAAAGAAATTGTACAAGTGACTATGTTGTTTGTTTATATCACTGAATATGCTGTAATTTACACTTCACCTTCATAGGTTTATTCAAGGAGAAAGAGAGAAAGGCAAAGAAGGAGGGAGAGAGAAAAACAGCAAGAAAGAACTCTTGTGTAAATAATTTTAAAAAAAGGGGAGTCTTTTTCAGTAATTATTTACACAAGTGAAAAAATGATACATTGGTCCTTAATCACACAGTTGTAGAAGGAAGATTGTTGAAAGCAACTGTAATTTGGGGACATCGTGAGCAGATGCAAAGGTGTGGCACATCATTTCAAAACAATCAAGTCCCAAAGAATCAGTCTTCCTTCATGCTGAGCTCTAGACAGGAAAAAGGATACCCAAATTTCTGAGGAAAACAGTTCAGATGTGAATTAATGGATTTAACTGAACATATCTGGGCTATAAAATGTTGATTTCCAGAGCAGAAATTCAGGCACAAGGAGAAAGAGCCTGGACTAAAAAAACCTCTCTGAAGTATCTTGATAGGGTCTTGGCTTGGCTTGGAAGGAAAGACAAAGGAACCTTTCAAAGTATCATAGCTTTGTGCAGTACATCTTGTGTAAGGGAGATGTTTGTTTCATTGTTACTCTTTATTCAAGAATTTGCTGAGGTTTCTTGGGTCAGCTGAGAACAACCTCAAGAGTAAAACTTCCCTGTTCCGTGCATTATCTCTACTTTCTGGCCTCCTGAAACAAGTCCTGCTTAATATGCAATTTTAAGTCTTACGGGAACGAATCACTTCTTTGTTAAGTTATATGTATGGAAACAAGACGATAGACAAATTGTACCTTGCCAGACTTGGCACAAGCAAAGTGTTGGACTTTGAGCTTTAGGAAAAAAGAAAAGCATATTTAGATTTGCATAGACCAGCTGTCTTCCCTTTTTTACCCACTCAGGTTTAACACAGGATGATCAGACAGAAAACATAGGGTAACCTGATGTTCCCTGCAGTAGTGAAGTCAATGAAACTTGACCACTGCATAGAGAATCAGGCTGTAACAGGATTTAGTCTCCTTTAACTGATAAGCAATCAAAGTAAATTATCCAAGGAGCAGAATGGGAATATAAAACAGTTGTAGGAACACATTTGGCCTAAGCATTCTGTACCTCAGCATTTAAGACACTAACATGGGCATCATGAAAATACATTGCAGAAATTATTTGAGGGTTAGGTGTTTAAGGAAAAGCAGTCTTGCTCAACTTTGAAGTCTGCAAAGCAAAATAAAATGTATAAAGGCTGTATATAATTTTAAATTGTCATTGTGGCCAGCTCTATGGAAAATTACAGCTGAAATACTTTGTCCTAGGACAGAGAGTTATTTTCAGAAAACAGCAAGTAGACATGAGGATGTTTTCTCCTAATAGCACAGTAAAGCAGATCTTGCTTGTTTTTGTTTTTGTTTTGTTGTTGTTGTTGTGGTGGTTTTTTGGTTTTTTTTTTTTTTTTGTTGGTTTGTTGTTTTTTTTGGTTGTTTTGTTTTGTATTGCTGAGGTTTCTGGAACACACTTTGTTAGGCTTTTTAAAAATTGCTAAACTCTCCTAATATAAGCAGTTAGAATGGAAGTTCATTTACCCTACATACCCAGTAAATTTATTTTGTAAATGGTACACTATGAACAAGAACCCACTGAACACAATCAGTATTTTCAGAGTCCCACATCTCAGTCTAAGCACAACCAGATTTTTTGAGTGACAGCTTTCACTGTATTTTAGTTTATCCCTGTTACATCCCACACACCACTTTTGAAGTCTCAAATATTTTAGAGGTGTTGAAGTAAAGACTGCAAACATAATTCAGAAACAGAGGAAGTGTTTTATCTGTCTGTGCCTGTGCTAACACATACTAAAATATTTTTCTGTCCGTATTGTACTCCTAACAACTCACCAGGAGAGCTACACTGTAATACAGACATGTTCAAGAAAATGGCAAAATCAGAAATCTTTCAAAAATAAGAATAGAAGAATTCTTTCTGTATCTTAATTACTAGAACACAAGCATGTGTATTATTTTTGGATTTTCTTTTAAGGAATTTTTGTATAGCCCATCTAGGAGTCTCTCTCTAGAAGCTGCACTGCATGTTTTTTGCATTTTCCCAGTTTTCAATCACAGCTACAGATTGTAAAATGAAAAACTAAAACTAAAATCTAATGGTGAATTTGCACTGTAGTAATTTTCACTTTAGAACATGCTAAATATTCTTTTCAGAGTATTCCAAATTACAGGAGGTGTTTTCTTGGGTTTTCCAATTCTCATAGAGTAGGTTATGATCTTAGGTGGACTGTACAGAACTACTTCAGCAAATGTCATTAGCAGATTGATTATTTTTTTCCAATGTTTGAAAATTCTGAGAAGAGAGAATTTTATCAGATCTCTGTGTTCTAATAGTCTAAAAATAAGACTCTACTCTGTCTGTGTTTTAAGCTTTTCATTAGATCCAAATCCCAGGCTTCTTTTGAAAATTAAATGAAGGAAATTGGAAATAGGGACAACCCATTTTTGTCTTCAATAAGTTAAAGTGATAACTGTGTTTATTTGCTCTTCTAGTTATATAATTTTGAGCTTGATTAAGCTGAGTAAAAAGTTCATTAACTCTTTTTAGGATACTTTTGATAAGGTAAAAAAAAATTACAAGTATGCAAGCAGGTTTCTATTCATCTAACACATTTTCCACTACCTGTTGCCATTTTTGTTTTTCAAATTAAGTATATAATTAGTTTGACTATATTCTTTCCTTAGCGATAGACAGGAAAATCTATGACTTGTGAAGGTGGAAAACAAAGAAATCAATAGGTGTCTGCCTTAGTGGGAACCTGAGGGGATTTGTAAGTGAGGTAGCAAGAGCTGCTGATTTTGCTAAGATGCTATTCTACACTGTGTCAGAGATTATATCTTGATTCTTATATCAGAATCAGTAAAAAAAATAAAATACAATAAACTCTGCTTGCTTAGGGGAGAGAGAATGCACTTGGAATCTACTCAACAATTTTTCATAAGTGAATTTTTATTCATATTTTTCTATCGTAACAAATACTCCCCATACATCACAGACATTTTTCCATCCTAACAAGTATTTCCCATACAACACATTTTCATTAAATAATGTTAAGAAGCAAAAGAAAATATATAATAAAAAGATTAAATTATGCATGAACTTGACCCAGAAAGACATCAAAATTCCTCCGAGGGAAGGAATCTTCTGGATCATATTTACCTCTTTTTAAATGGACAGTAAGCTATATTATTTTAAAAGTAATATAAGAGTCTTGTAAACTTTTCTACAAAATAATAATAGAATTAAAACATGATCCTGATTATGAATATTGACTGGGGTACATGTCTGGAAAGCAACTGATTTTGTCTAGAGTTCATATATAGCCACACTGGTAACAACACTGAAGTTGATCAATTAAAAGAGTTGCTGAAGTGAATAGGAAGTCAGCAAAATTAGGTAGAACAATTATATAAAAACTTTAAAAATTAAAAGGACCATCAAAAACTTAGATAGTGAACCAGAGTTTAGATAAATATGAGATCGATTATCACACTCTTACAATGGTTCACTGTGTTTGACCCTTTTCAATTATTTTCTAACATTTATGAAGTGAGCAATGCTGTTAGTACTTGTGTCATTGCTATTAGTAGCTATAGCATTTTTAACAAAACACTCTGAAAACAGAACTGTTTCCCTCTCTATTACTCTTTTCCCAAGCTATAACTAACTTCCCACATGTTCAGTGAGACTGTTGACAGGAACAAAACAGTGAAAAACACATTATATGGGTTAGGATCCTTTCCCTGTCAATCATTTCCATTGGTTGTGAGACTTAAACAGTAAGTTTCATACACTTAGCTATGTAATTATTTTATGAGATCCATATTCTGGTTAAAGCCTGTTATTATTCCTGGATATCATGTAAATCAAACAGTAGCTTACTGTAGCTAATCTAATTATTATAAACCCAAAAGTTCTGTCAATAGATTTTGACCCAAGGAGATCCTGTTGTTCACACCATTTTGCAATAAAACAGAAGTCATTTAGAAACACATAAGTACTTCTTTAGGAGTAAAAATAAAGATAATTGTGAAGGATTGCTATGTGTACAATGTTCTGAAAATAGGAATCTAAATAGCATACCAATGTGTCTTCCAGATATTGTGTTAGAACAACTCTGATGCCCTCATGTGGGAAAAATATATTTTTACACATGCCAAGTTGGCTGAAAATTCACTTTAGAAAACAAATGTAACCTTGCAAAAAATTTAGGGACAAATTTTTTTCTATTAAGAACAGAATTTTTTTTTTATTTCATTTTGAGCAGGAAGATGCACTAAATGCTTAAAAACAATAAACAAAGAAAAAAAAAAAAACCACCAAAAAAACCAAACCAAAACCCTCCATCAAACAAACAAGACATAAGAATTATTTGAGGGAAAAAATCAAGTAACAAACATAAAATGTGCATCATTCCAAAGAGAGGCTTTACTTCCTATAATTATCTAAGTGTTCAGAATTTTATTTTATTTATGTATTTGTCTCAAAACTGCCTTCAATGGAAAAACAATCATTAATTTCTCTCTTTTTACTTCAACCATCAGCACTTATAAATATGGTCTTTTCTAGTGGGAAGCCTAATTATTGTGTTTAGAGTGCAAAATAAAATTTGTTGTCTTTTTTTTAAATTCATTCACATCTATGCCCTGTAGTAGAGTATTTTTTTCAAGACTTGCTATTTTACTGATTGACTGTAAAAATTGCTTTTTTACAGATTTGGAAATATATCAATATTTGTATCAATATTTGTACTGAAATTGTACCAAGTTATTTCAGGAATAAGCTACACTTACAGACAACTATAAACAATCATAAGAATTATAAGAATATATGTAAGAATGATAAGAAAGAATTCCTCATATGCCAAAGATATCGGAATGTGTGTATTTTTATGACCTGACTACAGCAGAGTCTCTGGGAAAACTAAAATATAAGGGTTACATAATTTAAACCAAGGGCCATTTCATGGGTTTTCTACCCCCAAACTGTCTAGATCAATGTGATTATATTCCCTTTGGAACCCCTTTATTTCTTTTTCCATGATAAAATACATATGACAAAAAAATTACTCAAAGAACTCAGGGGTTTTTTATACAGTTAGATGATCTGTGAACAGTCTATTTTCTGAACATATTCATTATTTCACCATAAATAATTTATATGGACATATCTGCCCAAGGGTCTGCTGCAAACTATTCACTTTGGTCACTGTATTTCTTTGACAATTTTTAATTCATCATTTATTCTGTATGCCTAAATCACATGAGCTACATGGCATCGTTTCTGCTTCTCAGTTATTTGACTGAAGAAAATTTTTGTAAAGTAGTAGGGAAATTACTTAATCGGGACTATCATATTACTAAGCAAATATAATTGAATGTATATTAATATTCTGAAGAACAGTAATTCCTCATTATTAATATAAACAGATGTCTCTTCTGAGCAAGTTGTTTGTAACAAAAAAGGGCATAAATTCCGGTCAGATCAAAATCAATTGGAATTTTAGGCCATGAACTTACTTTTTCTTCCCACTGTTTACTCAGCCTTGGTCTCTTCACTTAAAAAATGCCAAGGAATTAATAAACACTACAATTTGTACATCAGAAAACAGACAAATGCAACACAAGGAAAAAAAGTCATAGTGATGCAACCAGCATGAATAAGATCTTCAAATTTATATAAAATTTTAGAGTGATCATACGACTTTCCCTTTTGGATGAGGGGAGCATCGTTGGAAGGTACATCAGTTCAAAGGACTATGGTAGATCCCATCTCCTAGTACAACTCAAGAAACAAAGAAATTGAATTCTGCTCCAATAACCAGCAGACTGAAATTTGGTCTGAAAGGCTGCCTTTAAAATATCACACCTTTTGCCTCCACATGCAGAGAAGCTTTTCTCTGAGCACTGTATGGCTGGCCATATTTCTTTGGGGAATCTTTATCAGATGGTGAGACAAAGTATGGATGGATAGTAAAAAAACAAAACACCCAACAAAACAAAAACTGAAAAGCAACAAGCATCCTGGGGCAATACCTTAAGATTAACCCTTTAGGAGTAAATATTGGCACTGCCATAGTTTAATTCCTTTACAGCAGTTTCCCTCTATCAGGAAGGTTTCCTTGTAAGGCTAAGGATGACACATGTAGATGTAGAAACAGCCTTGGAATAAAATTAATAAAATAAATAATAAAATTTTCAAGTTTTCAAATTTATACTGAAACCCAGAGGTTTCCAACACTCAAGGTGGCGTTTCTTTAGCTTATTTTTTTTTTCCAGGATAATTATCTGCTCTCAAAATAAAACAAATGTGAAAAAAATATGTTCCTTTTTCCTGTGTCATAGGGAGGCCCTTACCCACTTAAGACAAACCCTAATATTACAGCATATCCAAACTGTAACATTTCCACATTACTTTCGGTCAAACTGGATCTTACAGCATCTTGCTGACAAGAAGCTGCAAGATTCTTTCTGACAAGAATCTGATAAATCTTGTCTTGCTGATAAGAAGCTGGTAAATTTTAGGCTCTATTTTATGTTAAATTTTATGTTAAAACTAGTGCTTTTATTAATGACCAATGTAATTTTATTATATCCCTGAAACTTTTTATGTTTGCCCTTTTTGTTGCAAAGATAGGGGAATGAGATAATAGCTTTAGCTTAGATACTAGGAAAAAAATCTTCCTGTGATGATAGTGAGGCACTGGAACAGCTTGCCCATAGAATTTGCAGATGCCCCATTTCTGAAAATTGTCAAGGCAAGTGGACAGAGCTCTGAGCAAGTGGGTCTAGTGAGAAATGTTCCTGTCCTTGGCAGGTTTGGAACTAGATGATCTTAAGATCTCTTCCTACCTAAACTAGTCTATGATTCTATGATCCTATGATTCTGCTTTGAAATACCAGCTTCTGGGTAGAAGCATGTAGTACTTCTACATAGTAAGTAAATTGCTTTCAAATATTCAATTTATTCAATAAATAAGTAAATTAATTTCAAAACCAAATGAATCTTCCTGAACTCTCTAAGTCATTGTTCTGAATGCATCTAAGGAAATAGTTTTGGATATAGTTCATTAAAAAAAAAAAAAAGAAAAAGAAGAAGGAAAACCAGATATTACTTGTTTCTTATGGCAAACATCACCTGCCTGTTCACGTGCTTTCATAAGTGTTTCACTGAGGAGTCCCACTACCCATTGCGTCTTCCTCAGAAGCTTGTTTAAAGTCACTATGAAAACAAAAACCAGAAATAAAAAAAGTAAAAAACCTAACTCTCCAAAATAATGCAGAAGTTATCCTATGAGAGTCAAACATCTGATGTTTTCCATTGATGGTAAATCAGCTTTGGGGAAGGACCTTAAAGTTGCTTAGAAGTTGCTTTTAAAGAAGTTGCTTTTTTGTCACTAAGAATCTCTTTAAATCTGCTATAATTATAGAAAATTTCCAGTATTCAATAAGGACTTGGTGCAATTTAGCTCACATTTTGTTAAAACTATAGTATGACTAAGCATATTCTACTTTTCAAATTCTATTTTTCTATAGGTGATGTCTCCACATAACATTTCATCTAGTCTTTCAGACCAGAAATAAAATAGGGTTTTTCCTGCCACTACAAGCCAAGTTTGAGGTGAACACTAGCACGAAGAGCAAGAAACCTCTTCTCAACCCAGTGTCTTCCAAACATGCAACATATCTTCTGTTACCCCCTCAGGCCTGGAACAGAAATTGCCTGATTTGAACAGGAAACTGAAAAGGGTTTTTTTGATGATGGACATTCTTAAGTATACAAGAATCAACATAATGCCAAAAATCAGAATGAAGGAGGTGATAGAAATTATGGTTGGCAGAGAGAGGAGCAGAGAAGCCTCAAAATGATGAGGAAAAACCAAAGAATGCTTCAGCCAGAAGATAGCACTCTGAAAGAAACAGTTTGGGAATTATGAGCTGAGAGGAAAGGGTAAGTATAAATGGGCTTTCCAGAAACACCAGGCTAAAACCAGCAAGAGATAGAAGAGAAAAAGCCCCAGAAACTTACTCATTCTTTCCTGTAGTGCTGCATCTGTAGAACTAGACCTGAAAAGCCAAGTCAGCAATTCTTACAAGCACTATCAGTTTTGGAGTAACTCCCTCAAGGGCATTCAGTACAACTGGACACTAAACGTCTTGCTTCCAAACAAGGACTGAGTCTAAAACTGCTTATTTTGAAAGATTATTTCAGATCAGCCACCTTTCTGAAGGTTATAGAACTAAACCTAATTTAAATTTTAATCAATAATCTTGCATTTGCAAATTCTAAGCCAAATATCCTCAAAGACGGAATCAAAGAGATAAAAAAAACCCCTTAGGAATTAAACGCTGTGGGGAGAAAATAAAACAAAACAAAAAACCCCAAGCAAACAAAACCCCCACAGGAACAACAACAAAAAAAGCAGAATTATCACTTGATTTAAAATTAACTACTACAATTGGGAAGAATCCCTATCAACAGTTATTCATTTTGAATGAATAACTGTGTACAAGTGCCTTGTGTTAAGAAGTCTCATTTAAATGTGTATCAGACTCTCACAGGTTGCCAGCAGCTGGATATAAGGTCTGTAGCAGACACTCATGGGCTCTCACCCTTAGAGGTACATGGGCACTTTCACATCCAAAGCTGGCTATTAATAGTTCTACCCACCACTTTCTCCCAAGTCCCTTCACCTACTCAGCAGCTGGTGCTGTTTGGCCATCACACACTCATTCACAGATCCACATTCCAGACATTGGCATCATGTACACATGGCCTTCCTACTCCCAGTCCAAACTTATTAATAAGATAGAATTTATTAATAAAATAGGACAGACTGTGCTGATCAGGCACAGGGAAGGCCAGACAAGCAGATCAATCACGTATCATCAGTTCTTTTTATCCTCTTCCACCTGTATTTTCTCAAAATTCTTCCTCCCCCAGTCATCCAGGTCTCTCTCTTTTTTCAACTTTCTCCCCTAAATATGCCATAGCAAGTCTGGTGTAATCCTGTGAAGTACTTTTGTTGCCCATGTCATAATCTGTCTCACACCCTGAACCAGCCCTAGTCCAAAAGGTGATCTGATCCTGATCAGGCATACCCCTCGAATCTACAGTTTGTGTTCCCATCTGCAATCACGTGTCCCTGTGATTTCTTGGGCTTTTGGAGATGGGCCATTCTTTGACTGTGTGATGACCCGTGGGACAGGCCTAAGAGTAGCTGCAGCTGGATATTATCTGGCTCACAAATAATATCGGTGGTGTGAATCTGTGCTCCTTTGTGGCCATGCAGAGGAACTTTTATCACATAGCCTCACAAAGCTTGATTCAATCATGTACCATACTTCAACATTCTGTATTAGTACTAGCAATTAAATAGTTCCTATATGCTAATATTTCTAAGTTCATATTTTCCAGAGAAAACATTTTGAAGTCTTGAACATTTTGAAGTCTTCAAGCAGTAGTTTCAAGTGAAACATAATGATACAAAAGTCTTCTTTTAGGCAAAGTCTATTTTATCGGATGGTTTGTAAATTATTTATTCTTTAGAGTTATCTAGTCTCATTAAGTGCCATTATTCCCTTGAAACACTTGACTAAAATTCAGTTATTGTTCAACTCAGCACTCTTGAGTTTTTCTTGAGTAGATCACACCTGACAGTCAGCTTATGCTTCAGAAATTTTTCCAAGAGACATGCTTCAGTGATACCAAAATGTTGCTGAACAGTTGGTGCTGAATGGGTACCACATATTTCCACATTTAAAGTTAGGCTGCTGATTGCAAATATCACACTTCTTTTTAAAAGATCTGCAGCTTGATTTGATGGTACGAGTGACAGAGCATTTCCATGCCTCAATTAAAAAAAAAAAAACCTCAGAAAAAAAGGTCTACATAAACTTTTCAATAAAATTAATAATTTCTCAATCAGTTGGTGATTTTATTTATTTTCATAATCTGATTGCAATTCTATTCTAGCCCCATGCTCCCCAAATAAGCAAGGTCAAACCTGAAAATCAAATAGTGATTTTTTTTTTTCCCTAATAAGGGGAAACAACTTCTAGTAACGCTGATAGGATGCTTTCACATTTTTTCCTTTCACAATAATTTTATTTTTTAAATTCAGATTATTATATTTCATAATATCACACTGTATAAGCTTTTTTCATTCTTGTAGTATTTCCACTTACATTAAGCATGGGCTTTAATGCTTCCATCATTATCCAAAAAAGGGTTGCAAATTTTAACTTTAAATATCCCACAAAAGTAAATCAAATTAAAAAGGAATAGAATCTTGGAATGGTTTGGATTGGAAGACGCCTTAAAGATCATCAAGTTCCAACTGCCCTGCCATGTGCAGGGACATCTCCCAGTAGACCTGGTTGCTCAAAGCCCTGTTTAATTTGGCACTGAACTTTCCCAAGGTTGGGGCATCCACAGCTTCTATGGGCAACCTGTTCTGGTGCCTCACCATCCCCATTGAAAATAATTTCTTCCGTATATCTAACCCCTCTTTCCATTTGAAGCCATTTCCCCGTGTCCCATCACTACAGTTGGTTATGAAGAGTCCCTCTCCATCTTCCTGGTAGGCCCTCTTCAGATACTGGAAGGCTGCAATGAGATCTCCACTCAACTATCTCTCCATCAAGTTTAACAGCCCCAGCTTTCTCAGCCTGTCTTCTCTGAAAAGGGCCCCTATCCATCCCACAAATTCCTATGGACTTGCTTCAACAGTTCAACTTCCTATGTTGCATCTTCTTTGTCAGTGGTGGGACAAATGGGTGCAAATTGAAAGAGAACAAATTTATGTTGGATATAAAATCAGGTTCTTTACTGTGAGGGTGGTGAGACACTGGAAGAGGTTGCCCAGGAAGGTTGTAGATGCCTCTGGCTGTGTTCAAGCACAATTCGAATAAATCCTTGAGCAACCTGGTCCCACAGGAGGCATCCCTGCCCATGGCTGGAGGGTTTCAAAATAGTTGATGTCCAAGTCAATCTGGTAATTTAGCACGGGCATGAGGGGGTTTTCCCTTCTCTAAGGAAGTTATAGCAGATGTTGACAGCTTGGTTGACCAATCAAAAAGTTAGTTACACCTCTGGAAACTCCCAGGTTTAAAATCATCCTAGGAAGGTTGGGAAATTTTTTCCTTCTGGCCATCCAAACAGGTCGAGCCAGGCCATTCTGTCAGGACGGCCAGGCCCTGCCGCTCCCTCCCCTCCTGTGGGGAGAAGCTGGCCCGAGGCCTGGCTGGGCTCCAATGGCTCCCAGTGGGAAAAAGAGGGAGGCTGCAGCCGGGGTCCCCACGGCAGCTGGCCCTGGCCGGGCCTTGCTGGTGACAATGGCCCAGAGGAGGATAAGATTTCACCCCCAGCAGGCCCCAGGAAGCAACCTTGAGTCTGGGTCCATGGATGGGACCAGGGGATGGGAAAAAGACAATTCATCAGCATTCGCCAGCATGTTCTTCCCCCCACCTGGCCCCATCATCAGCCTTGAAACTTGACACAGTTTTGAGCCAGCAGCTGAGGGAGAGAGAACCTGGGCCAGATTTAACTCTTTCTTAACAAGATGAAGCTTTCAGAACTCAAATCCTTTCCCTAAGTGAGAGAGTAAGGACAGAGTGATTTAAGACAGAGAGAAAGCATGGTACAGTGTCAGTGAAAGAACTGATTGTCCTGGTTTAGAGAGACAGGTACCTGTGGGAAAGCTGGAATTTCCCTTAGAAAAGAGAATGTAAACCCCCCTCCCCCAAATTATTATAATTTTGCTATTAAGGGCTTTCAGGCAAAAGGGCTTTCAGGAATAGCAGTACTTTACTAGGAATATTAGAAATACAAATGTAGTAGTGCAGAAAGACAAGCAAACAAAACAAACAAAAATCCTAGACAAACCCTGACAGAGTCAGGGATGTGACCTGACACCCCC
>VZUI01072927.1:0-11099 GCA_013401135.1 Cettia cetti
GCCAATGGGGGCAGACCCCAGGAGAGGTGGACACCAGGTGGTGTCAGGTATACAGGTACAGGGGTTTCTGGGAAGGTGGGTTTTACAAACACTTCTATAAACAGGAACACAGTGCAACAAGGACTAGCTACATTTGTGCAATACAACTTTGAAGACTGACAGAATGTGATCCTGCATGTAGCGGGGAAGAAAGAGAAATCATTTCATTGCTGGCTATGCAGTTTATAGTCTGCAAAAGAAAAGGCAATTACAGCACAGCCTATTTATTTTAGAATTTCTTCTGTGCAATCAGCTGCTCAGCATGTAACTTGCACCCACTCAACTGCATCAAACTCCCTGAATATATGCTTTTTCACTCAAGCTCCATGTACCATCTTACCTTCTCACTCTCACAGATCTCACATTGGGATCCACCAGCTGCTTGCAAAGAAAAAGTCCTTCAACAAAAAGCCATTGCTGGCCTTCATAGTCTCTTTGTAGTCGGTAAACTAGATGAAACACATTAGTGATTCACACATTTCTTCTCAACTATAGGTATATAACATCAGCACATTCTCTCAAAGATGCAGAGCCCATCATTACAGTGAAGTGTTTCCAGCTGCTGTTTCGACTGAGCGATGTGCCAGGACAGAAGGCATTTGCTGACCTAACCTCTTTCCTGTGCAAACTGATAATTTTCACACTCTTTCAGTGTCACCCTGTTGAAGCTGCTAGAGATCACAAAGAAGGAAGTATCAGGACAGAAGATGTTCTTAAAGTACCCCCTTCTCTTAACAGCATTTAAATTGTGCACAACGCCTTGCTGCTCTGTATCTTCTTTCCCAGATAGACCTGCTGTCGCTTCCTATCTTTGTTGCAAATGTCCAGCAGTTGCTTTCATGGAAAAAAAGTTCTAGAAATAAAAGCCAGTGCAGGGCTGCACATTCAGCTTGTCACGTGTAAGCCACATCAAACTCATCAGTGCACTGTCCTTCCCTTCTCTGCTGTATCTACCATTGTATTCTCTGGATCTCAGACCCTAAAGATGGGCACAACTGTTTCCACAGAGGGGCTGGAAGAGGCACAGGTAGCAGCACAAGTAACTCTTGCTGAACTTTAATCCCTTACGACTGCCAATGTGAATTCAGCTGGCAGGCCATTGGCAGCCAAGCTCCTTTTATACCTGGTACACTGAGCTCACCATCCCAGTGGTCTAGGTTTGTTCTTTTCCTCTTGCAACTGGTCACGTTTTCACTCGCCCAGAGGTGAATCGCTGTGGGTTTCTTGCCCAGAACATTGTGCCGGCAGCAAAATTCTCCAGTGTGCTGCTTCTGCCAAAAGATGTTCAAGCCATGCACATAGCTTCTAAGCGCTATGTAGCCCCGTATTCCATCTGTTGTTGTCATTTGAATTTACAGGAAAACTTTTCAGCTATGTCCCTCACAGAGAACTGTGCCAGGATAACAGGCTTGCCCAGAGTATGCCCCTGCAACATGCGAAAACTTGTATTTGCACCACATTTAAGGGGCAGTCCTCTTTCCTATACAACCTGCAAAGCACTGTCAGATCACCATGCTCTCTACATACACCTTCTCAGTTCGAAGTACCAGCGTGCATATTACAGCCTTGCAAGGACTAAAGATCCCCATAGATGTCACAGTGCTTGCATGCAGCATAGATGCTGAAATGTGGCAAAGCTGAATGCTATTGCTGAACTTCAGTCTTGTCCACATCACAGAAGGCAAAGAATGAAGCTGCAGAGCACCTAGCTAGTGTGTGCAGAGTACTGAATTGCAAAGGTCCAGGAGGTTGGTCACAATCAGAATCAGCTGAGATACACTTGCTGCTTGTGAAAGGAAAAGTAATGTGCAGATGTGGGACTTCATCACAAAACCTGGAGATCAGCACTTTCTTACACCTTCAGTGTTGCAAAGTTCTGTGGAACACAGGCATTCTTAAAATTGTCCTTCCCGAAATTCTTGCCCTATTCGTTTACAATTTTTCTCAGCTTTCTGAAATGTTTACATACTTGGAGTCAGATTCTCAGAGTTCTCACGCACTTTTCATAAATAATTCTATTATTAGGGTAACGACTGCTGTTGACAATTTCTCCTGGTAGGAGGAACATTGATGAACTGTGACTTCGACTAGTGTGGTATAAGAGGTTGAACCCTGTCATCCAATCTGGTCTCATTCTCAAAACTCTATAAAGACTGAAGTGAAAAATTAAGTTTGGCCTTTTTTTTACCTGCTTTTTTCCCCGTCTGTGTCGTTCTTTGTGTCAGTAGTGTGTCACCAAACAGCCTTGAAACAGTGCACAACATGCTGCAGCTGTTACCTTCCCTCTCAGATAGACATGCCATTACATATTCTACTCTTGCAGCTCCTTTGCCCACTTTCAGCAGCTACTCTCATATAAAAAGGCTGTAGAAATAAAAGCCACTGCAGGGCTGCACCTTCCACTTGCCCCACATAAGCCACATCAAACTCAGTGGTCCACTCTGTCCTTCCCTTCTCCTCTGCAGTCTACTGTTGTGTTCTTTGGATCTCGGAACCTTAAGGTGGGCATAATTGTTTCCACAAAGGGCTGGAAGAGGAACAGGTAGCAGCACAAGTTAAGTTGTCAGTGAACTTTTTCTATATGACTCCTAATGTGAATTTGGCAAGTGGCAGCCATGTTCCTCTTGCAGTCTGAGCACTGCACACAAAAGCCCGGTGCTCTGCGGCTTTGTTCTTTGCTGTTTCTCACTTGTTGTGCTTTTTTTCTCCTGGAGGTGCATTATTTCAGCTGGTAGGGGAGTCCGTAGCTTCGGACTCAGGAGACTAGAGTCACCCCAAAAGGCATCTCCTCAGAGACTACTCATTGGGGGTTAGAGCACTCCCTCAGCTGGGGAGAGCGTTTCAGCAGGAGGCCAGAGCAGTGATCAGCTCTTGTGATTTCAGCTCAGTGATTTCTCAGCTCTTTGCCCTGCAAGATCTGCTTCTCCTTGCCGGCCCGGGATGAGAGAGAGAGGGTCTTGTTTGGCATTCCGCATGAGCATCTTTATTGTAAAGGCATCTGCGAAGGCAGGCCAGGGACGAGGAGCCCGGCGATCAGGGAGATTTTTAGGGGTTTTATAGGGACCCAGGTGGGTGGGGGAGAGGGTACAAGGCCAATTGTTTACAACAGATGTACATAAAATCCCGAGGGTGCTTGTGGGTCCTCCTGAGAGTTGCCCTGACCTGAAAGCTTGCTGTTATCTTAGGGTCTGGACAAGGCTTTTGCAATCCTGCTATCTCCAGGGCAGAGCCACTGGTGTTCCGTCCGCCCTCACAGTGCATAATTGTCTACTTCTTGCTCAGACCATTGTGCTGTCAGCAAAGTGCTCCAGCACACTGCTTGTGCTGAAAGATGCTCAGGCCACACACTTACCTTCTCAATGCTACGTAGCCCTGTATTCTGCCTCTCTTGGCCCCTGAATCTTACCAGAAAGCTTTTTGACTATATCTCACACAAAGAAACTGTGTCATCAGGATAACAGTCTTGCCCAGAGCTTGCGCCTGCAACTTCTGAAATTTTGTTTGCACCACATTCAAGGGGTAGTCTTTCCTATATCACCTGCAAAGCACAGTCAGACTGCCATGCTCTCTTGCACACTCCTTTTCAGCTTGAAGTACCAGCACACACATTACAGCCTTGCAAGGACTAAAGATCCAGATAGATGTCGCAGTTCATGCGTGCAGCACAGACACTGAAAAGTGGCAAAGCTGAATGCCATTGCTGAGCTTCAGCTCTGTACAGCTCACAGAAGGCAAAGAATAAAGCAGCAGAACACTGGGTTTGTTTGGTTTGCAGCATTCAGACTGCAAGAGGAGTGTGGCTGTCACTTGCCACCCTCCTAAATTCACGTTAGCAGTCGCATGGAGCACAATTTCCTTGTGCCACTACCTATTCTTCTTCCAGCTCCCTGTGGAAACTATTGCTCTTTCCTTTAGACTCTGAGATCCAAAGAACACTAGGGTAGATGCAGCAGATAAGAGTAGTACAGAGTGCAGTGGTGAGTTTGGTGTGGCTTATGTGCAGCAAGATGAAGGTACAGCCCAGCCCTGGCTTTTACTTTTACAACCTTTTGCTATGGGAGTGTTAGCGTAGAAACACATAATCACAGAATGATTGTACGCAGGTGCTATTATTGAAGAGCTCTGGGAATCAGTGGTACAAACCCAAATCTGACTCTGACATTGGATTCAAAATTAACGTTTTATACCCTTTCCATTACTTAACTATATATTAAACTTATATTGTTCTATTGTATATACTGATCTTACCTAAGCATGAATTTTGTAATTTTCGTCAGGCTTCCCAAACATTGTTTCTCATTGATTCTTGTTACTATTAAACAGTAATCATATTCAACTACCAAACAATCATCATGTTTAACAAGCATATAATTTATCATATGATGATTATAAGGGTGTAGTTTCACATGATCTAGTAAAGACAAAGTCAAACATTCATTCCCAGGGCCTACCAGCCCTAGGTCCCTTTCTCAGGGCTTATCAGGCCCAACCATTCTTTCCACATGCTCCCCCCACACCCGAATCTATTCCCATGATTTTAGAAACATTTTATCCCTATGCTACTAAAATTTAACCCTATACTATCAGGAGCAGCTGCTGAAAGTTGGCAATGGAGTTGTGAGGGTGAAAAATGTGATGGTACATCTAGCTGAGAAGGAGAATGCAGAGCTGCCATGTGTTGTGCGCATGTGCTGCCATGTGTGTGCTTGGAGAAGAACATCAAAACACCTTCTGTTTCAACGTGTGCTCCTGGGCAATGTATTCCTGCATAGCCTTTGCAACACTGAAGGTGTAAGAAAGTGCTGATCTCCAGGTTTTGTGATGAAGTCCCACATCTGCACATTACTTTTCCAAGCAGCAAGTGTATCTCAGCTGATTCTGATTGTGACCAGCCTCTTGCTGGACCTTTGCAATTCAGTACTCTGCACACAGTAGCTGGGTGCTCTGCGGCTTCATTCTTTGCCTTCTGTGATGTGGACAGGACTGAAGTTCAGCAATGGCATTCAGCTTTGCCATATTTCAGCATCTATGTTGCATAGATGCACTGTGTGCTCTGTACGGTTTCTCTTTAGTTCAAGGTACAATGACACTCTTTTGCTTTCGGAGAGTCCAAACTGTCCATCTAATATTCACTCAGTGAAATGTTCCAGGAGAGAGGCACTTGCTGGATTAGTCTTTTTGTGTCCAACTCTTTAAAGACAGCACAATCTGAGCTACAAGGATGGGTAATGAAGAATATGTTTTTGCCCTGGCACATTTTTCTGTGTGAGACTTGTATCAGGATCTTTAGTCCTTGCAGGGCTGTAATGTGCATGCTGGTACTTCAAGCTAGCAAGGACTGTGCAGACAGCACAGCGACCTGGTGGCACTTTGCAGGTTGTAAAGGAAAAAGGACTGCCCCTTGAATGTGGTGCAAATACAAGTTTCCACTTGTTGCAGGGGCAGACTCTGGGCAAGCCTGTTATCCTGGCATGGTTCTCTGTGATGGACATAGTCAAAAAGCTTTCCAGTAAGATTCAGAGGCCAAGAGAGGCAGAATACGTGGTACGTAGCATTGAGAAGGAATGTGCATGGTCTAGGAGTGTTTCAGCAAGAAGCAGTGCACTGGAGTGCTTCATTGCATGCTCAGTGTTCTGTGTGGGAAGTAGACGATAATTTGCTTCTGGGAAAACAAAAATGCAGCAGGTTAACAAAAGGTGAAGAATGAAGCCACAGAGCACCAGGTTTGAGTGTGCAGAGTTCAGACTACAAGAGGCTGCCACTCTCCTGCCTCCCAAATTCATGTTATCAGTAGGAAGGAGGAAGTTCAATGACAGCTTGTGCTGTTACTTGTTACTCTTCCAGCTCTGTGTGAAAACGATTGCCCTTATGGTTGGGCCCTGAGATCCAGAGAAGACAATAGTAGATACAAAAAAAAAATGAGGTATGGACTGCACCAGTGAGCTTGATGTGGCTTATGTGTGGCAAGAGGAAGGTGCAGCCCAGCACTGTCTTTTATTTCTACAGCCTTTTGCTATGGAAGCAGCTGCTGGGTGTTATCAACTGAGCTGCGAAAGTGTACAAAGTGATCTATCTTGGAAAGAAGATTATTGAGCCACAGTGCATTGTGAGCAATTTAAATGCTGCAAGAGAAGGGGATAGTTTAAAATGTTTTCTGTCCTGACACTTCCATCTGTGCGAGCTCTATTTGCTTGGACTTGGCAACACTGAAAGGGTGCAAAATGATTACTCTGAGAATATCAGTCTACACAAGGAAAAGGGAAGGTTAGCAAATTGTTTCAGTCCTGGCACATCTCTCAATTTGAACTTCAGCTGGAAATGCTTCTCTATAGCTATGGACTCTGACTAGCTTGACAGAATGTGATGATATAGTTGAGAAGGAAAGTGCTAATCACTAGTGTGTTTCATCTCGCTTACAGACTACAAAGAGACTATAAAGGCCAGCAATGGCTTTTTGTTGAAGGACTTTTTCTTTGCAAGCAGCTGCTGGATCCCAGTGTGAGATCTGTGAGAGTGAGAAGGTACATGGAGCTTGAGGGAAAAGGCGTATTTTCAGGGAGTTTGATGCAGTTGAGTGGGTGCAAGTTACATGCTGAGCAGCTGATTGTACAGAAGAAATTTTAAAATAAATAGGCTGTGCTGTAATTGCCTTTTCTTTTGCAGACTATAAACTGCATAGCCAGCAGCGAAATGATTTCTCTTTCTTCCCCGCTACATGCAGGATCACATTCTGTCATTCTCCAAGAGTCAGGATGCACAGTGGCGCCCTTCCATGAACTGGTCACACACGAATGAGGGGGCGGGCCAGAAAAGCGCTTGCCTTTTTCCCTGGGCACTGTCAGCACTCATCAAAACAACCATACGATGGCACTGTGGACTTGCAAAAGAAGAGAACGCACCAAGCCCAGCTTGAACCCACCCCCAGGATAGAGCCAAGTCAGAAACGTCCCTGCTCTCTAATGAATTGTGTCAGGACAAGGAGGTTTCACTGATCTTCCTCTTTCAAGACCAAACTCGGCTTTGCACCACACTCAAAGGGCAACACAAACTCTTTTGCCCTAACAAAGCTTTTCATTCTTGCAGAGTCCAGTCACAAACTTGAAAACATCTGCCAAGAACAGAGCTCACAAATGTACCAGATGAGAAAGGTCTTGCCTACAACTTCAAATGCACGTATTGGACTCCCAGCACACACCCTGCTATCCATACTTTTTTCTAATATTGATGCCATAAGTTGTAGCTTTCATATTTTAAATTTTGTGCTGCATAAGGATGTAGTTTTGAGCCTCATAGTAAGTGCTAGTGAGCTCTCTTCACAGAGTAGGTAGACAAAACAAATCCTTTTCTTGCTAAGGACCAAGGACAACCATCGGACCCAAAAGCATCAACAACAGTGGACCAGGGAGAGGAACAAGAAAGACAGAACCACACAACCTGAAGCTGTGATTGGACAATTAAACCTCAATATGCAAATGGACCAAAACTTATAAAAATGTAACATCTCGTGACTGGGTTGCCATTTTTCTGTTGGGTCTTGGTCCACCCTGGGTGCAGCCGGAGGCTTTTCAATAAATACCTACTTTATTCTCTAGCTCTGTCCAGTCTCTGTTTCAGGTCAACTTTCTAAGGCATTAATACAGAAATGCCCACTCAGGAGTCAGATTGCATTACTACAATGTGAACTTCCTTGTGGCGCAGAAAGACGTCAGGATGGACAAATTTCTTCTGTCGAAACACACTGATGCTCTGTGCTTTCCTTCTCATTTCATCTCATTCTCTTTCACGCTTGCCAACACAATCTATGCTGAAAGTTTCCAGCTATATCTTGTATGGATAAATGTGCCAGGAGAAAAACTTTGCACAGCCTTGCCCATGATGTCTGGAAACGTCCATTCGCCCCATCCTGCAAACTTCATTCACACTGCCTACCCTCCACTGCCCCCCAACCCCCAGCCCCCTTGCTGCCCCCTTTGGCTGGGGCCCACCCTTTCCCATGGTGCTCCTTGAGAGCTGCTCATAGATGTATCAAGTACACTCAGTCTCGAAGAGAGTCCAACATGCTTCTCACACAGAAAAATATCCTAGTCTTTCTGTCTTTAAGCTTTCCAGAAAACCCTTTTTAAATTGATGGACATTTGGGACTCTGAGAGATTAAAAGTTTGTGATCCTACTTTTAGGTGAGTTTAATTTGTAGTACAGCTTGCTTTTTACATTGTAGGGGGTTTAAGGAGAAATAAGTGCGACTTTTTTTTCATGGATACAAGTCTGGAAATTGAAAGCTAGTGAAGTCTCCATATTCAGGCACATTTTTTTTGAAAGACTTGTACTTAAGTGCTTTGCCTTTAGTTGTTTGCCAGTAAGTAGGGTACATTTTGTTTATTAAGTCCATCTAGTTGAGTTTTCCTATGTTGTTGTTCATCATCAGCACTAGATAACGCTCTGTAAACGCATAATCTCCCAATGTGCAGCTCCAACTATGAAAACATCTAGTCACTGAAACGACATGCATGTATGTTTTTCTGACCTTCCTGGTCCATGTGCAGGATTAAGAGCAGCACACTCAAACGGCCAGTTATATGTGGTAAAGATCTTTTTTATCTCTTGGAGAGACCAACAACTAAAATGCAAGTATCTGACAAAAATATAATTCATGCAAGTGCCAGGTGAGAAAGCTGTTCCTGGGTCCACCCTTAACTACATCTGTTGAATTGCAGTACACAGCCTTTAATCTTCACCTTTGTTTTGAGATCTATAAAGCACATTATCCCTGAGTCTCACAGAGTCAGGATGCAGGGTTTCCAATGAAACCACCACTGAAATTTTGATTCTACCTCCAAAATTCTCTGCATCCAAGGATTGCACCCAGAAAGCTTGAGTTGTTTTTACATACTTTGAGCAGCCTCTCAATTATTTATTGAGTATTTATTGAGCAGCCTCTCAAAAAATACTGGGTCTATGTTCTTTCCTTCCTATGGAAAAGAATCCTTCTCCTCCAGGAGTCTACCACCAAAATTTGCATTCCACTTCCAAAACGCAACATATTCAAGTATTTCTCACAAGATAAAAAGTGCCAGAATAAAATGATCTTGCCTGTTATTACCCCCTGGTCAGCCTTTCCTTCTTTTGTCAGTGTTCTTTAACATTCTTGTATTATGTTGCGGTCGCAGTTTGGAGACAGGCAAATGACAGGACTCACCAAGATCATGTGACAAACAGCCAAGATTTATTACGGACTCCTCCTTTTATAGGGGGTTCAAAATTCCAGCACTTGAACAACTGATTGGTCGGAGTCTCGGCACTGCCCAGCTCACTAACCATTTAGATGTTTGCATTCAGGACCAAATGGGATTGGCAGAAGTCCCTTGTTTGAGTTTAAACCCAACCTATTATTGCTCACCCAGGGACTTGTTTACTTCTTTTCTATAATGAACTTAGGCTAGCCAAATTGGGTTCCATATTATGGCCAAATCCATCTGTATAGCCTCAGACCAGCTGTGGTCGTAACATTCCTGTTTTGCTCATTTTTTATATATATCACTACATACATATTTGAGAATATAAAATTATTCTTAAGGCTTACAAAATGGATTCAGTTAATAAAAATGGTCTTGGGACCATTTATGTTAACAAAGCATCTGCTAACCTTTCCTCTAAGAATCATCATCCTTTCCTCTAAGAAGCATCATGTTCTTTCTGTCTTGTTTCTTTGCAATACGTGCCTGTTTGGCACATATGCTGTTTTTATTCCTCTCTCCCCAGCTACTTCATCTTTTATAAGCTGGTCATCTTTGTTATTACAGATGGCTATAACCAAGAAGTTTCAGGTCTTCTCAGCAATATGGTCATTAATGCAAGCTGTACAATCATGTGATTCACATATATAGAAGGCCAGCATGGAGTTGTGAATGCTTCACATTGTGGCATCACAACACACATCACAAAATTCTGCCATATATGATCTGTTGCTGCTACTTGTATTGCCTTAAACATCCAATTCTCTTAATGTAAATAAAAAAATAAATACAGTCTTATGGATCTTATAAGTCTTCAGATCTTTTAAGTTCTGAAGCATGTGATCATCCTCTCATATTAACAGAGCTTTACATTGTATATGAATAAAGACTATTATTCTTAAAGGCTTGGCTTATTCACTGCTACGATACGTTGTCTTCAAATACTTTTCTGAGCAGGGGAAACCTAATTGCACAATTGTTGTACACCTCTTTAAGCAGTGGGGAAATAATTTTGGGGTTTGTGCAATTGCTTAGGATTTATAACTACCAAGAAGAGAATCAGTACTGGTCACACAGTAGTTACTGAGAACTATTTTTAGGTAATACTTCTCTGTTTAAACACACTGGACTGAAGTTTTAAATCCTTTGTTTTGGCTTCACTGTCAGGGAGAGACGACTATTTACCAAGGGCAGTTGCAGCAGGTGAAAATGGGTGAAACCTTCCTTGTCTTTTCCACACGTTAACTTGTATATGTAGAAGCTGTGCCTTATTTTAGTACACAATGGCTCTATTTTGGTTTAGTAAATGATTATTCGGGAAGTACATAGCTTCACACAAGTCTTCTGTTTGAAATGCACAGGAATTACAGGCAAAGACTTTTATTAAACAGAAAGTAGCTTTCTGTTGAAAAATATCCTCTGATTTAATACATAATTTTTTATTCTACTGACACTACATTTTCTTCAGGTTTTTCCTTAAGCAATTTCAGCAATTGTACTGTCTTTATTGATAGTCTTGTGAAACCCTGGTCTTTAATCTTTTAAATAAAATCCAGTGTTGCAAGGGACATCGAACAGAAGAGACGCAGGCTCCTTTCAAAAGTGGTCAGTGGGTTCTATCTTTATTGTGGGAGGACCTCCTCTTTATACAGAATGTCAAAGGCCAATTTGATTGGTAACACAAAGGTAAACTTTTGGTCAATTGGTCATCCCAGAGGGACATCAGAAGAAGGCCCCTCCTATAAGAAAAAATGTAAACATCCTTATATTTACAAAACATTGTTCTTCTGTTTACCAGAAGAACACCTGGGAAAGAACCCTTCCAAG
>VZUI01072928.1:0-72851 GCA_013401135.1 Cettia cetti
CGGCGCGGGGCCATGGCGGCGGCGGCGGCGGTGGCGGGGCCGGGTATCGGCGGCGCCGGCGGCCCGCGGTACAGCCTGCTGGCCGAGATCGGCCGCGGCGCCTACGGCGTGGTGTACGAGGCGGTGTCGGGCCGCAGCGGCGCCCGACTGGCGGTGAAGCGGATCCGCTGCGACGCTCCCGAGAACGTGGAGCTGGCTCTGGCCGAATTCTGGGCCCTGACGAGCCTCCGGCGGCAGCACCCCAACGTGGTGCGGTTCGAGGAGTGCGTCCTGCAGCGGCACGGCCTGGGGCAGCGCATGAGCCACGGCAACAAGCGCAGCCAGCTCTACCTGCGCCTCGTCGAGACCTCCCTCAAAGGTACCGGCACCCCCGGGGCATCCCCGGCACGGCCCCAGCGCCCTCCCGGGCCGCCCTCCCACGCCCTCCAGGGTCCCTGTCCCTGACACCGTTGTTACCCATCCCTACCCCTGAGCACCTGGGTCTGCCACCTCCCTGCTGCCATCAATGGCCCCCACATCCAGATCCTCCTGCCCCATTCCCAGGTTACACCCCCAGGGCGGGTGACTGCTGGGATGCCCCATGGAGGACATCCTGGTTTTGTCTCCCTTCTCCATGGACACCCTTCCAACATTACCCGCACTTCAGGCACTGCTGCTGCCCTCGCTTGTTCCCCATCATCCAGTGGCTCAGATCCCTTCTGGGCATTGCCTGTGCTTAGGAGCACCCAAAGCTCCCCCCACCTCTCACAATGCCCTTCTTCCCAGCTCAACTCACTGCTTTTCCAGCGTAACCACCTCTGGGCTCTCTCTGTACTCTTGGGGTCCTCTCTGGAGCATCTTCCATCACCCCTCCACTCTTGGGGTCCTCTCTGGAGTGTCTGCTCTAGGCTTGCTCCCATCACCCATCTCTGTTCTGTCCCTGTAGGGCTCCCCCACAGGGCCCTTTTGCTGCTCCTTACCCTGAACACACCTGGGGGACCCTTGTTCTGGACCCTGTTCCCCATGCTGTACCATCACCTCCACTCTCCTGTATGATGCTCCCAGGAAACCATTCCCTAAACCCCACCCATGTCTTGCAGCAGTGCCAGTGGGGTCCCTCCATGTGCCCTGCAGTCCCACCCCCAGTCCTGCGGGGCCCTGTTGTCACCTCCAGGCTCAAACCTAACCCTTGGGGGACATCCCTGTGTGCTGGACCCCTGGCAGCACTGACTCGACTTCCCTTACACCCCAAATCCTGAGACTCCATCAGTTACCCTGACTTATGCCACAGCCCACACACGTCTCTTGGGGATCTTTCACAGCCTGTGCCCCAGTCACACCAGGAGATAGCTTCCCCTCTCTGCTCAATGTACTGTTCCATCTCTGGGCACCCCAGGGCTGCAGCTTGTTACAGCTCAAGACCTCACAGCTTTAGGACTGGCTCTGTGGAACAGCTCTGGAAGCACTAATGCCTCTAGCCTGGGCTAATACCCTCATTTTCCTCTGGGGTCTCTCAGCAGCATCACAGGGCTGTCGCGTCACTTTCTTCTGTCACAGCCGATGGTTGTGATGGTGGCATCTCCAAAATGCTGCCTCCTTCCCTTTGCTCCCTTGGCTACTTGTCAGACCCAGCTTTGCCAACGTGCTGTGAGATGTGGAAAAATACTGAAGCCCTGTGCCCCCCAGCCTGCTGTGAGCAGAGCCAATCACCCCAATCCTTCCTTCCCCAAACTTGTGTGCCAAGATTCCTGTCAGCTCCTTGGGGTGCTCAGTCTCCCTGAGCCCCCAGTGTAGGCAGACCCCAGACCTGTGCCAGGGACAGAGTTCATGTAAAGCTCCTGAGATCCATCCTCTGAGCAAACCTGTGGCTCTGACTGTCCCTATCCCCTCTGTATCCCTGGTGGATGGACATGTCCAGACCTGCCTGGTTCTCCCCCTGCATCCCAGCTGCTGCTCTTCCTTCACACAACCACCCAAGGGAGGCTCCCTGAGAAGGGCAGTGTCCAAATTCCTGTACAGCCAGGGCACACAGCTCTCGGGGAGAGGAGCCAACTCTTCCCTTTGGGTGTGTGTCCAGCTGTGGCAGGAATGGGGGGTCCTGCCCCTCTTTGTCGTGTTGCACATCCTGAGGAGAGGTGGCTTGGGAAAAGCTCTTGGGTAGCTGGAGGTGCCCCATCTCCAGGTGGGGAAGGAGACCCTTAGATGCCCCATCTCTGGGTGGGGGTTGAGCCTCCTGAATTCCCAGCAGTGGGGAGGGCTTTGCCTGCTCTGGTCCTACCGCAGCCGCTCAGAGGGGAGCAGAGCTGGGCTCTGCATGCCCAGCCTGGACAGGAGTAGTTTGACTCCTAAAACCAAGCTGGAGCACATTCTCCTTTCCGTCTGCTTGGCTGCCCTCGGGGCTGTGTTGTGCCAGGCAGCCTGTGCTTGCTGCCTTCCCAAGCCTTGGGTCTGATAGATGTGGATAAATATTTTCAAAACAAAAGCTGGAGCTGGATGAGCCCTTCAGGTCTCCTGCTCTCCTT
This sequence comes from Cettia cetti, assembly GCA_013401135.1. Lineage (NCBI taxonomy): Eukaryota > Metazoa > Chordata > Aves > Passeriformes > Sylviidae > Cettia > Cettia cetti. Next base: position 2,502 of record VZUI01072928.1, read on the forward strand.
CCCTGGCAGCAGCAGAGCTGGAGCTGTGCTGGTGGAGCTGTGCTGCCGTGCCATTCTGCACGACCGCAGCTGGGCTATTTACGGGCCAGCGCAGATGCTGTGCCAACGTGCCGGGGCTCAGGGCATGGCGAGGATTAATCTGAGACTTTCTGAATTGGGAGCACAACTGTCAGGATATCAGGCGGGGTTTGGTCTCAGCTACGGCGCAGAGCCTGAACCTTTATCGTTTTAACGAGATGTGAAGTAATTAAATTTAAGGGCAGGGTGTGAAAAGGAAGGTGAAAGCTCGGTGCTGAGCTGGAGAAGCATGTGCCCGTGCAATGTGCTCAGAGCCCTGACACAGGGGCACCCCCAGTGCTTGTGCACATCACGTGTCCCTCTTGTTCCTACCCTAGAGCAGTGACAGAGCTGCCCTAAGTGAACAGGTATAAGGTGTTGCTTCCTGTTCCTCCCATGTCATCTGTGCGGCCATCAGCCTCCCACCAGCATTCAGCTTCACTCATGGGATGCCCTGGCATTACCTACATGTGTTGCCATCATTCCAACTGCCTGGAATTCCATGCTGCCAGCTTCCATCTCTCTGGTGCAGCCTCCTTGCACAGAGGGAGTCAGAGGTTACATGTGTTTGGCACTGGGATGCTGCTTCCGCTCTCACTGGATTTTTATTTCCCCTGTGAAGCTAAGCAAATTATCTTGCTGCTAATGAGTTCCCAGGATGGGGTGGAGGAGGTGTGTGTGCTGCTGGAAAGATGGAGTGTGAGTGTGTGCCATCATGTGTTTGGGCAGGGAGCACATGGGGATGCTGGCTTGGTGATAGAGAACAGGTCCAGCCTGTCATTGGCATCTCCTCAGCTCTTGACTGCTTGTCTTCAGTTTGCTAACAACTCATCTTTAGGGAGCGTCTTGCCAGCTCTTTATGTTTAAAGCTGTTTGTTTTGAAGGCAGGAAGATGATTTAACAACTAAAACACTTTCAGATTACAGAAAGAAAATGAGGAAATATTACTTTTGGCTTAAGCCTCTACTCACAATGCTCCACCCAAAGTGAAGTGCCTGGTGCTCTCAGCTACTGCTGGATCCCCGTCATCTTTCCTGCGCTTGCTGAGGTTCAGGGGCCAAGTTTTAAATCAGAGCCTTCCTTATGCTAGAAACAAACCTTGGCTTGTCAGAGCTAACAGGTCCTGGCTGCTGCTGAGCCAGTGTTTGAGCCACTTCCTGTGGGAAGGGGCTGCCAGCAGTGCTGTGTGGATGCTCCCACCTGGCTGTGTGTGAGGGATGTGGGGCTCTGCCATGCTCCCTGTCATGGTTTGATTCCTGGCAGAGAAGAGACAGACACTACTGCTCCCTGTGTTGGGGCTGTATGGCTGCAGAGGGGAGCAGGAAAGCTGAACTCTGTGTCCTGCTGTGATGTCCCCAGGATTTAACCAATCAAGGTGGTGGCAGCTATGTGAGCTGGGGCAGTGCTGGCTGTGCAGGGGTCTCTGCTCCCCGGACAAGCAGCCTCTCCTTCAGTTTCTGTGCTGTCATGCCAAGGGTGGCTTGTACCAGAGAAGCTGCTTTTCCTGGTCAGCATTTTAGTCTCTAGAGCCAAGCTGTCCTGTGCTGCTCCTAGCTGGCCCTTGGGCTTTCATGGTGAGCCTCCTTCCAGCCAGATGAGACCCCCCAAAGTGCACCCAGCACCCTGTGGATCTCCACCCTGTTTCTTTCATTCCCCCAGATCTAACCTTCAGACCTAATCTCAGCATAAGATTGCTGACGATGGGGAGGTGCAGGCAAATCCTTCTGTTGTGTAGATTTCCATTTCCACAGCAGTAGCCATGGATACAGACTGTTTGTGCAAATAACCAATATTCCCACCCACACTGACTGCTGACCAGTGCAGCCTAGGGCTGGGTGTCCCTGGTCCTTGGCTTTACCTGTTGCTGGAAGTTTTTTGCTTTCCCAGATGCTCTCTAGGGCTTTGCTCAAACAAAACCCAACTTTGTCAAATAGGTGGAGTTATTTAACTGCTTTCAAAAACACTTGAGTTTGGCTGTGACTTTTTAACTGTGGCAGAGGTGAGTAGTATCCTCCAGCTTCTCTCTTATGATGCTTGAGGATTAAAAAAAACAATTTCTAGAGCAAGATGATGCTCTGGTGGTTTATGTAGGTTCTGCCAATCACCTGGGTGCTCTCTGGAGGAGATTTGGGGTTTGCACTCCTGACATCAGCAAATGGGGATGGGTCTGTTCCCAGTGCTCCCTGGGGCATCCTTGGGGAGCACCAGTGGCAGACCTGGCCCCATTAGGGTGCTGTTGTATTCTTCACATGTCTAATTGATGTGCAAGAGAGTCCTTCCATGGGCAGGAAGAGCTCAGTTTGATGTCTGGTGAAGGAAGAAGCTGTTTGGGATGTAATACTGAGTAGTAGGAGTACTTATCACAAGTGTGGCTGAGATTACACTCAGCAAACATTGTTTGCAGCTTGGACCTCCAGTTTCCTCTCATTAAAGGCTTGTTGGCACTTAATGAAAGCTGGATGAAGTGGCAGAGTTTCCCCAGCACAAATGCAATCCTTAAATATGCAGATTTGGTCTCGGAAGACCCAGTGGGCCACAGGGCTTGGACACTGGTGTGACCACTCTTGGCAAGATTGTGCTGGCACAGTGTTAAGGGCTGTGATTTACTCCCTGTGTGCATTTCCAGTAAAGTATATGGAATGAGCCAGCCTTTCCCTCCTATAGCAGAGCTCAGGTGGGAGAGGAGGCATTCACAGAAGTGATTTTTTTTTTTCCTGTAGACTTACTGCTAATTATGCTTTTAACCTCTGCTGTTTGACTGTCAGAGCCTGAGGAGAATGGCCTGATGGTAGGACTGAAGATGTGTTCTCTGTACTTTGCTGGGAGGAGGTCCCTGAGCTGGTTCCCAGCAGTGGGCTTGGATAAACGAGGTGCTGGTGTCTTGTGCTCAACAAGAAAGCTCTTGAAACCATTTCTGGTGCCCTGCAGTGCAATAGATCCCAGTCACATTCCCAAAACTTTTGCTATCCACATAAACCAGACCTGTTCCTCAGCCATCCTGGGTTAGTATGGACTTTGAAACGTGTCTGAAAAACCCACTCTTTTATCCTTTTTGGTCAGGTGAGAGGATCCTGGGCTATGCAGAGGAGCCTTGCTACCTGTGGTTTGTGATGGAGTTCTGTGAAGGGGGAGACCTCAACCAGTACGTGCTGTCCCGAAGGCCCGACCCAGCCACCAACAAGAGCTTCATGCTGCAGCTGACCAGCGCCATTGCCTTCCTGCACAAGAACCACATTGTCCACCGGGACCTGAAGCCAGACAACATCCTGATAACTGAGAAATCTGGCACCCCTGTGCTCAAGGTGGCTGACTTTGGGCTGAGCAAGGTCTGTGCTGGCCTGACTGCTCGGGGCAAGGAGGGCGGGCATGAGAACAAAAATGTGAATGTGAACAAGTACTGGCTGTCCTCGGCCTGTGGCTCTGATTTCTACATGGCACCCGAAGTGTGGGAGGGACACTACACTGCCAAGGCTGACATCTTTGCCCTTGGCATCATCATCTGGGCCATGATTGAGAGGATCACTTTCATTGATGCTGAGACCAAGAAGGAGCTGCTGGGGACTTACATCAAGCAGGGGACTGAGATTGTGCCCGTTGGGGAAGCGCTGCTAGAAAACCCAAAGATGGAGCTGCACATCCCTCAGAAACGCAGGACTTCCATGTCTGAGGGGATCAAGCAGCTCTTGAAAGACATGTTGGCTGCTAACCCGCAGGATCGACCTGATGCCTTTGAGCTTGAAACCAGAATGGACCAGGTTACATGTGCTGCTTAAATTCAGGGCAGGGCACCGCTGTGCTTTGCAGCTGGGTAAGTGATTCGCACTTTCTGTCTTATTTCTGTCTGCTTTACTGGCCCAATAGTGCACTTTGTTGTGACACAAAGGAGTCTTTTATGTTCCTAGAGCTATTTCTATAGTGACTCATCAGAGCACTGCTGCTGAGGTTGTTTTCACCTATTCTACTGCAAAAATAAAATAGAGGTGAGAAATAGAATTAACAGCTGCACATCCTGTCACTGCCCAAGAGCCCGGTGGAGCTGGAAGGGCTGGGCAGGAGCCTTGCTCCTCAGAGGTTCTGGCCAGTGGCTGAGACAGGCTGGGGCACAGCAGAGACACCTGCAAACACTTGGTATAAGCTTTGGGGACGTCTGTCTCTCTCAGGGTCAGGGAGGGATCTGCCAGTTCTGCCTCCTCTGCTGTGATGTAATTTCCAGGGTCTGTGCTGGGGCTCCCTGTCTAGCACCATCCCCCTCCCCTGTGGCACTTGGACAGGACACCTCGGGGCCCAGCTGGCTCAGTGAGTAGGCACCAAGTGGCACATCTGTCTTGGCACAAAACCCTTTGCTTTCACCTACAAGGCACGTGGGTCCATCTTGTGGCTCTGTTTCATTTCCCTGTTAAAGGCAGGACTTCCCTTTGGTGTGAACGTTAGTGGCCCAAACCCAGGAGATGCTTTGGTCTCCAGCATGTGTTTGTAGACCTGTGTCTGCTCAGGAAGGAAGCTTAAAAACAGCGCTGCTCAGACTGAGCTCAGCTCTGTCCAGAGTCCCCCTCCCTTCTCCCCCCCTGCTAAACAGTCTCAAGCTCAGAGGTCCTGAACCTGGGGCCTGGGTGGTCACACATGGTCTGGAAGGACCCCCAGGGATGTGGTGTAGTTGGCAGTGTCACTCACCAGTGATACAAAAGGACTGGGAGGTGTTGCCTACATGGCAAAGCTGTCTGTAAACAGGAGCTGTTACTAGGGTTTCTTCCAGCCAAACATTTCAATGAAACTGAAGAATTACAGATTACCAGGGGTGAGGCTGATGTCTTTCCAGCCCACATCCTTTCTCAGGCTCCTGCAGAGCTGCCTGCCCTTCACTGGTCCCAGGAGATCTTTGACAGCTTGTCTGTGTCAGGTGTTGGCATCACAGCTTGGGCCTCGGCCCTTTCCTCACCTCAAAACCACATACAGCCAGCTGGACTGGAGCTGACCATGGATGCAGGAGGGTAAAGAGGGAGAAATCGTGTCCCTGGCCAGCACTTACCAGCCCTCAGCTGATGGCTTTGTGCTTGTCCAGCTCTGAGAGCAAACCCCCAGCAGCAGGTAGTGGGGAAGGTGGAGGTATTTTGTCAGGTTTTGCTAAAACCCCTCATTGCTGCCACCCGAGGGTTCCTGAGCTTATGGAAAGCGCTGTGGTGCCTGACCCCTCTCTCTCCATGTGCCCAGGTACACTCTGTGCTGTCTGTAGAGTAATAGGGATGGAAATGAAAAGACCCATTGGGTTGGTCTTGTCCTTCTCTGTTGGTTTGTCCAAACTTGTCCACAGACCATCCCCTCTGCGCTCTTCCATTTAACACCCATCTCAAGTGCGAGTAACTGATTCAAGCACTGCTGCCTGTGGCTGAATACTGGTCCCAGTGTGGGCTGGGGATTAGGGTGGGGGAGCGAATCTGTGGAAATGTGAGCCCTTAAGATGGGTGTGCTTCAGCCCCGGGGCAAGAGCAGACACCCTGCCTTGTGCCCCGGGGCGAGGCGTGGGGCTGTGGGAGCAGCTCTGCTGCCCGTGGAGGGTCAGGCTGGGCTCTGCCATCTGCACTGGCTCTGTGCTGACACGATGCTGCTGCGTTATGCAACCAGCCCCTGCCCTCGGGGGAAAATTCATCCTGCGCAGATCTGCGGAATAGTACATGAAGGGATAACAAACACCGAGGGGACAGTCCTACCCCGCGGCTGTTTGCTCAAACCCAGCTGCCTTCTGCAGCCCCCCCTCACTCCATCCCTGAGTCTGCACCGATCACTGCTCCGTCGTGACACAGCTGCAGCAGCCGGGGATGCTCTTACATAACCCAACCTGGCACATGGAGCGTGGTCGCCTGGCCCAGATAGAGCCCAGCTCCAGCCATATGCTCCCTGCAAACACAGTGTTCCTCCGCCTCGCTCGTGGGGCAGCCGGAAGATTTGGTGTGCTTTGCTCTATGGGTTTCCTGGTGTAGTTGTGCATTCAAATCAGCCTTCTTCTGGCTGCTATTAAATGCAAATCTTAAATTGGAAACCTGCTTGAGAAGCTTAAAATGGGATTTAGAGCAGAGCCTGAATTCTGTTCTCAGGTAATTTTAGTTGACCGAGAAACTCGCGTAACCTCTTCCAACTTATTTGTGGCACTGGCGTGTAGCTTTGCTGTGCTGGGTTGTACAGAGGGTTCTTCCCCAGGACAGTTCAGACCTGCTCAGCCTTGGTTCATGTCATAACCTGGAAAACTGTAACCCTCCCTGACCCAGGGAATTGGATTTTTGCCTATTCTTTGCTATGCCACTGACCTCTTTAGATTTCGTTTCATGTCAGCTTCACCTGTAATTCTGCCACAAATGCTGCACGCACCTGAAAGCTTCATGCTCTGTTATCCTTCCAAACATTAGACAGGTTGCAGAGGAAAAAGGTACAGTGGCAGTGTGGCCTTTTGCTGCTCACTGCAGTGACACAGGGGCCTTGGCCACAGAGACACAAAGGGCAAGTACAGTATCACCCAACCACTGACCATTACATGTTTAAGAAACTTTGTAGTTTTGATTCACACAGGACATCAAACTACGGTGGTTGTGATCAGTGTAGAGGCAGCTTGTTCTGATAGATTGTATTCCATTATATTTTCACCGTGGATAAAACAGTTGGTCTGATTTTGGGTGGATGCTCAGGATGAATGGCAAGAATCTGTGCAGGCTGCAGCATCTGGGGGACTGTCATGAGCAGGAAGGTGCTCAATAGCTGTGGCCAGTCTGGTTCTCTCCAGCACTCCTCTGTCACTAGGTTTGATTATTCCAGTTTCAGCTGAAAGTGGCTGTTTGTATTTGCATTGTTCTGCTCTTTGCATTTTCAACGTGCACCAGGAGCTGATGCTGAACAAGCTCATCTGCTCACCCTGCATGATGGTGTCTACCCTGGCCAGAGCTCTCTGCTGCTGTGCCCAACCACTCCCAGCACTGCTGATAAACTGCTGCCTTGTGGAATTTGAGCTGGAACACAGCAGCAACTCTGAGAGCTGTCAGTGAACAGGGGCTGCTGCATCAAGTCAGATCTTGTCTGTTAGTATCACTCAGATCAAGTTTTACTCACTGGCCAGTTAAAGGACAGCAATTTCATTCCTAAAATAATGTTGGTTTTGTCTTTATACTGTTTTCAGTGTGGTTTGTGGATCTTGGCATGGACAAAAGCCTTAGGACAGTAAAAGCAAGGTCAGTTCCTCTTCTCAGCCACAACAGTGAATGCAGCATCACAGGGGCCACCCCATAGAGTGCTGACACCCTTCTGGGCAGTGTTGATTCTACCTGGGGTGAAATGAAGCTCTGAGGGTGACCTGGACCATGTCACCTCTGGCCAGTTGTATTGCTGTTTGTGTTTGCTTGCTGTCACCCCTGCTTTGCCTTCTCAGAGAGGTCGCTGCAGTTGGATTGAAGGATGCACCCAAGACATGCATCAAAGTATAGGTACAGAGCATGAGGGAAGGCTCAGGAGATAAATCAGGCACTCAGCCCCTTTCCTTGCACTCAGTGTTCCCACACAGGGGCAGATGACATGGTTAACACAAGGAGGTAATGGGCTATCTCCTCCTCCTCTTCTCTGAGTCCCCTCTGCCATGCAGACCCCACTGCCCCTCTGTGTGACCCACACATGGGTGACATCTTGCATGCTGGGTGAGGGCTTCATGGGCTGCTGGTTCACATCCTGCTGATGCCGAATGAACATTCGAGCTGATTAAAACTATAAGTGGCATCAGTGGAGGGATTAAAAGCTCTTGAACAAGCCCCTGCAAAAACGTGCGTCAGTGGGGTGAGCTCCTGTCTCAGAGCAGTGAGCTCAGGGCTGCTCAAGCAAGCGCTTTCCCTGAAAATGTTCCTACTCCAGGGAAGCACAAACAGAAATCCTGCCCTACTTGCTAACGAAGCTGAATAATAGGAGAAACCTTCCAGAAGAATCCTTGTGTGTTTGCCCTGACCTGATGTCTGCGTGCCTCTCGCCTCCTCAAACAGAAAGGCTTTATTCTGATGGCAGCCTGCAAAAGGGGCATCCCTTGGTTAACCTCTCCTGGAAAGAAGTGTGCCCACGACCCTGCCTTCTGCTCTGAGCAGCCTTGTCCTTTAGAAATGTGTTCCTCAGGCAGGGATTTCTTTAATGAGATTTCCTAGGGCTAAGGGATTGGAGTAATTTGCTGGGCAGTGGCATTTCTTCTGCAGTGGGTCTTTCCCACTCCTCCCTTGGTGTCTCTGCAGAGCCCCTCGCCCATCCCTGGTGGGGTGGGACCTGCCCCCTCTGAAAGGGGAGCTAAATCCACCCCCCACATTTTTTTCCCATATAACTGTCTTGAGTTTCGCACTCATGGACCACTCCTGCTGCTTCCCAGCACAACTGCTGCCCTGGACTCTGCTGGTGCCTCCTTGAGTTTGGAATATCCTAAAGGATGTATTTTCAGTACAGAAATGACATCATGTGTATGTGTGCTGTTCTTCTGCTGTCCACAGGGAGTTTTCTGTGTTGCAAACAAATTGTGTGGAAAATGCTTGTGGCTTATGTGCAGAGTTGAGCATTCCCATGTCCCTGAGCTTAACCTGACAGGAGGGTCCCCAGGCTGTGGATGAATGGGTGCAGCACCTCTGCTGCTACAGGGACCATGGGGGTTGTTTTGTTTTGAGGCTTTGGTCAAAGCAGGGATTGGTTCAGCAAATACCTGCCTGTTCTATTCTTTGGTCCCTGGCACTGAGCATCTTTATGGGCTGAGCTGCAAACCTCTTTTACTCTGCTTCCAGTTGCACCAACCTGGATTTTACTCACCTTTTGCAGTACCACTCATGATGCCTGAGCTGCTGCTGACACAGTGGGCGAGTGGTGCAAGGCATCTCAGGGGTTGCAGCTTGTTCCACCTTTCCTGGTGGAGGAGTACAGGGAGGCACCACTCACAGACACATCACATGGACTCTCAAGGCCAGGCTCTGCCGTGAGAACACTTGTCCTTGTTCCAGCAGAACTATCACTGCAGGGAGCTGTGTGGAATGGGGCTGAGTTGTGGAGGTGTGGGGAGGTGCTCAGCCCCTTCCCTGGGGCAGCTGGATATGTGCTGACCTTGGCAGTGTGCTCCATACACTGCTGTCTGAATCCCTCTGAGAAAAAAACTGACTGTAAACTGAGCCCAGTTCCTCTCTAGATCGATAGCAAAAGCACTGGACAGCAGAGAGATGTGGCAGCACCTGTTTTGGACTGACTGGGATAAGTGGGCAGGTGGCAGGAGTAGTGTCCTACACCCCTTCCATCCAGCAGCCAATTCCTGGAGTCACAATGTCATAACTGAGACAAACCAGTGACAAACCTGACCTCTCTTTCTCCTCTCTTGTTTTTTCTTGCAGATTTATTTACCAGGGACCCATAATCTCCGTTATTTACACGTGACAAGGAAGTCAAAGATAAGGGAAGATGCTGATACAGAAGATCCCTGGTCTGCAGGATCTCTGGCAATGTGAAATATTTGGGTGTTAGTTTTTTGTGTTGGGAAGGGGTGTTGTGGGGGTTTGGGAAGGGGCTGCAGGGGCCTGTGGAAGAACACAAGCTGACAGCTGTCACATTCATGAGACTTGGAAACAAGATCCAGAGAGCAGAGCTGCCCTTGCCCAGCCCTTCTCATGTCTCCTGTGCTGCTGTGTGACTCAGTAGATGTTTCTAGGAATGTGATTCCGTAAGGAAGTGGGAATCAGCAGCCTGATGGTGAGGTGTGCTGCCAGGCACCAGCTCTGAGTCCAGCTGTGCACAATTTTTGAGTTCAAAGCTATTGGTTTTGCCTAGGGAAAATGGGAGCAAAGTGGTGGCTAGGTTTGCATTGGGAGTGCAGTGCTTTAGGAAAAATGAGTCTCTTGGACCACATGTTGAAAGCAGCTAAATAACTTCATAGTAAGGAGCTCCTGAATAGGTGATGCTGCCCAGGCTTGTGAGCAGCTGACATTAGGATAGAGTAGGATAAACAAGCTGGAAAGCCATTTGGCAAAGCAAGTCTTCCCAAGCTGGATTTCATGATCATCTTAGTTACTGTCTTGCTATACAGAGGGAGCTGGGGAGCAGTTGAGTACATTTTCAGGTTGACATCATCTGATTACAAGAGAAACAGAAAGCAGTCCACTGCTCTGATCCATTTAATGCCAAACTTCAGTCGACAGGAATAATGCTGTGGAGGGAAGGAGGTTTGGTCTTAAGGGTGATGAGCTGGATTCTAGCCTCCCACACGACACTTCCCTGCTAGCTAATGATCTCCAGGAAGCAGAAGGCAATGCTGCTGTTCAGGGTGTGTTACAGTAGAGCTCATGTCAGGAGATTGGAACCTCAGGCTGAGCAGTTAATACTTGATTTCCTTGCCTGTATTTAAAGCAAAACTCCTATTCTGGGGCTGCCCTGTGTTGATGATCTTAAGACTTTGCTCACTGTAAATGCAATGTAAAGCACCACCTCTTCTCCACCCTGTAGCTTCTGAACCACCTAAAATGTTTCTCAGCAGGTGAAATCACGCAGCAGTGGTCTGGGAAGTGTGCTGGTCTGACCCAGCATCACTCCTGAGCTGCCAGCTGCTCCTCAGTGTATTATGTTGACCTCACAGGAATGAATGGAAATGGAGGAAATTCAGGTGGGCTCAGGCAGAGCAGGGAAAGAATGGAGTGGCTTCTTTCTTCTCTTCCATCTTTTCCAGGGCACAAAGCTAAAGCTGTGGCTGCAGGAAGGTCTGGTCCTTCTTAGGAGGACCAGGAGGCTCCAGACTGGCTGTCTGTGACTTGTGAAGGTTTGCACAGCACAAATGCATTGTCAAGCCCTTGTTCTCACACTGTGCTTGTGTTTGTCCCTAGGGATGCTTCTATGGGCTGCAGCTGGGTGGGATTCCTGCAGCTTCCTGTGCTGCATCCCACAGGAAGGGGAGAGTGAACCATTTAGCTTACAAGTGCAGTGTTAGTGCCCTGATCACTGGACCATCCTTCCTCCACCTGGCAGAGCCTTTGCTCCTGACTGTTACAGCTGTTCTAACCGAACCCTGGCCTGAAGAGGTGCAGTAAGAGGGCAGGAGGTGAAGCTGGAAGGCAGTGAGTGGATTGCCCTGTTCTTCTCAGGACAGGAGTGAGTCCAGCAGGCCCTGGGAGGGACAGCCCTCTTGGTCCACTGCTGTTTCAGGCCATCTTCAAACCACACGTCTCCACCTCAGCTTTTGCATTGCAGATGTGTTTTTCAAGCAGCTTGATGTTAGTGAGCTAGACCGTAGTGCCTTACTTAGGATTTAGCAAACACTTCCAAGGAGGAGTCCTAGGGCTGCTAGCCTTTGGCCAACGTGGATGTTTCCCTGATTAGTTTGTCCTTTTAAGAGCATTTCTCTCTGATTTTGCTGCTGTTTGTGCTCAACTCCCCAGACTATACAGGAACCTTGTGTTTACAGCTCCCCACATCTCTCCTTCAGTTACTTTGGCCCAGACCAGCACTCCCTCTAGAACAAGGTGGGAACAGGGAACAGCTCAAACCTGCATATGCTGTGGGATGGAGAACGTTGAGGCTTCTCTTCCCAGGGTCTGTTGGGCCTCACCTGCACAGCTCCTGCAGGCCAAACTCTGCTGTGGATGTTTGGCACTAGGATATACCGCTGGGAAAAGCCAAGTTTAAGAAAGCAGCACCGAGCCTGTGGCCCGTTTCCCAGGGCCATGCTGTCTGTCTCTTCCTGGCTGCAGTGAAGCTGAACATCAGGGTGCTGAGGGTAGCTGCTTGGGGGGGGGGGGAGCCAAACCCCCCTTGCAGAACTCTTCTGGGCTCGTGTGGCCCCAGACAGTTCCCATGCCAGGGGAGTGATTGTATGAAACTGTTTACTTCTGATTTTTGCTGTTTACAAGAGGGATGTGGGGTGGGTGGGGGGAACAAGCCAAGCCTCAGGAGGATTGGGAAACGTGTTATCTGCACCAGCCTGCAGCAAGGCCGAAACCACCGGCATCATGCAGGTGTCACGGGGATCTCCCGGCCCGCTTTGGTCCATGGGGAGGAAAGCAGAGGTGGCTCTAGCCTAGAGGGGTTAGATTAGCTCCCCTATATCCCCTTGCTGCTGTGTTTGAGGTTCAGCAGTGCTAGTGACAGATAAGAGTTACCCCTGTGGTCTTCCTTTACTCCTCAGGACCCAGCTCCTTTACATATCACAGGCTCCCAGAGCCTTTCTGGAGCAATAAGATGTACAACAAGCATTACCATCGTTGTGGAAATCCTCCGTTGTGTGCAGTGTCTCTCTCCTCCGTATGCAGTCCGAGTCTGGGTTTAAGCCTGCCAAACGTTACAGGGCAGCTGCTGCAGGGCACAGACTGGGATTTGTTTCCCTGGGCTTTCTGCAGGTCAGGAGAACAGGGAAACACGCTGCTGCTTTCCTTCCTTACCCCAGGCCTGCGCTGCGCAAGTCTCACACTACAGCTGCCCGGGGCAAGGCTGCTCCTGGTCCCCTTTTCAGCAATGCTGGCAAGGGATGCGTGAGTGGAGCTCAGTGCCCCTCACAGCCCCCATCCCATCAGCCAGGGCAGCATTGGAAAGCAGAGCCCCCATTTCCTTTACACCAGGATGCTGCCAATGCTTGTGCCACTGGCACGGGAAGAGTTGTGCTGGCGGCTCCTGTGCTCCTCAGCTGGTTACAGGCACATCCAGCGTGTGGGCCCTTCATGTCCAGCAGCATTTCACACTTCAGGGCAGGGTGTCTGAGGTGGTGGGTGTAGCTGGAAGGGAAGTGCAGGGAGCTGCTCTCTTCCAGCTGTGATCTGCCGGATCATTTCTCTGCAGCCTGCCCAAATGCTTTTAGCCCTGAGGGTGTGTCTAGGCTGCTGGAAGAGCTCACAGGGGCCATACGGGAGTGCCTGGTGTCCCCAGCCTGGCACCTGTTCCCTCCACAGCAGCTGCCCAGGCCAGTGTGGGCCTTCAGCTCACTCACCCAGCAGAAAACAGCAGCTTTGCAGGGGTGAGCTGCTTCACTGCCACACCAGTGGGGTTCTGGGTGAGCCCCAGGACAGGGGCACCCTGCCCAGCCCTGCTGAGGGCTCTCCCTGCTCCCCACAGCTCCCATGCTGAGCTAGCAAGAGCAGAAGGCTTAAACCCAGACTCCAAACTAAAGATAATATTAGTAAATGATTCTGTACTTTTCTTTCTCTCTCTTTTTTTTTTTTTTTTTTTTTTTTTTTTTTTTTTTTGCACAGAAGCTGGTAATCTAGGACCTATGTGTGAACAACTTTATATAAATATTTTTTGTACTTGGTTTACTTGGGTTGGTATGAAACATTCTATTTAAGTTCTTTGAACACTGTGGATCCCCTGATATGTATGAATGGCAGAGGCTTTGTAAATTAAGGGACGTTTGTGTGAATAAAGTTATTTGATGGGGTTGAAAAGCCACACACAACTTGAAACATGAGCTCTGTGTGTTTGTCCTCTGCTCTGCTGGCAGCAGTGGGCAGACCAAGGCCCTAAAGCAGCTCTGGCTCCATGCTGGAGGGCAGGTCCAGCTGGAACTAGGCTAGCTGGCCTGACCTCGGGGCTTAGGGCACTAAACCAAGGCACACTGGCCACTGCCAACCAGAATGTGGCTCCCTGGCGTGTGGCACTTGTGGTCCTTTATGCTTGCCCTGGGTTAGGATTAGCCCCATTTTTGATGCAGACACCAAGTAGGACATTGCAATTAGCAGGACAGGCAAGCTTGCCCCATCCTGCCCCTTCCTTCCCATCTGGCCACAAGCTGGCAACCCCATGGTTCAGGAGCCAGAAAGGAGGACCAAGCCCCTCACCCAGCTGGCTGCCCACTCTGGAGGTGTCTGCAAACCACACAAGGAAAATGCCTAGCAGAAATGCCCCTTGAGTCTCCACAACCATTTTCTCCCTTCGTACGGATCCTCTGCCCCAAATCCCAGATGACCGAGCTAGTCGCAGCAGCTGGGAGCTTCCAGTGCTACAACTGCCATCCACAATACAAAAAGCATCACGAGGCTCAGCCGCATCCCGCAGCCACGAGGTTTTCCTGTGGGTGATGTCCGCAGGTGTCAGCCCGGGGCCACCCCGAGCCGGCGTGGGACACAGGATGTCCCGGCACCCGGGGCCGTGCTCCGCCGCTCGCCAGCCCTTGCGTAACGGCCCCGCAGCCTCGCACGACCCGCGGCAGCCGCAGCGCCCGCGCTGGGACGTGCTGGGCAGCCAGTCCTCCCCTCCCGCTCCCCCTGCGCCAGCCCCGGCACCGCCGGCCGCGTGGCCGTGGGCTCCCCCCGCACGGCCGTCAGCATTGTGCTCCTTAATCGCTGCCGACAGGCACCTGAAATGGATGTTTTCAGCCCAGTGGGGCCGCAGGGAGGCCGGTCGACCACAGCCCGAGCGATGCCGAGGGGCCAGAGCGGCCCCGCTCGCTGGTTGGCAAGGGGGCCCCAAGCTGTGTTTCCTCCCGCTTCCTGCTGGGTTATCTCGAGCAGTGACTGCGCAGTACCCACTGTGAGGGGCAGCCCGAGGTGCTCAAACATCCCCCAGTCCTACCCAGAGCATCGTACCTGCAGGGAAGGGGCTGCATTGGTTCCAGTCGCACCGGCCCCTAGTGTGGGGGAAGCCCGAGGCCGTCCCTGTCCTGGTGACAAGTGCAGCTGCCGAGACTTGCTGTGCTACACTGCTGTTCCCCACCAAATGCAGTCACCCCCAAAATCCTTGTCACAAATGCTACAGCACCTCCAAGAACACTTCTGCTCTTGTGACTCCCCCCTGGTTTAAGCAACATCATGTTGGACAAGGATCATGTTGCCTCCAGGCTCATGGCATCTCGCTCCTCTTTGTGACCAGACATAAAATATGCTCCGTGAGCCCCATGACCCCTGACTTGCAGCTCAGCCCTTGCAAATGGGGTGAAACTGAACCCCAGCAGGAGCCTGGTGTTGGAGCCTGGCTCACCTCTCACATGTGCTGCAGGTGAGGAGCTGGAAAGGGCAGGTGACCGCACAGCACAGCCAAAAACACCATTAATGAGGAAGGTGATGTCAGTCACCAGCAGAGATGTTTCACTCTGGATTTGCTCTCTGGAGACCTGCTATTTTGCATGCAAAGAGGTTTGCTGAACTCCAAAAATGTGCTTCTAGCATTTGACAGCTGCCAGAGTCCCCCAGGAGCCACCAGCCCTGTGCTCCTCATCTTGCACACTGGAGACGGCGAGTGGGGCATGTGCTGAGGCAGAACTGCACATGGCAAAGGCCACGGCCAGGCAGCAGGGCCAGGGTGGGAAAGACAAGGACAGCCCTGGCAGCCACCATGGCCGTGAGGCCACTCACAGTCCTGAGTGCCAGCACCAGCCTCACCTGGAGGGATTAAACCTCAAAGCCATGCTGCTGCCATGGCTTTGCTCTCCCTCTCTCTGCTTACACAGAAATATTTTCCAGACCCTCCTCTCTACAGAGGCTGTGTTTTACAGCTGAAGCACTAAGTCATTCATCACAAAACATAAGTCCGTATTTCTTTTAAGACCTCTTGAACTCCTCAAGCAGCAGCCACTTCAGCAGCCCCCAGTGGGCCAGAGCGACACCAGCTGCTGCTAGAGCTGGTGGGAGGAGAGCAAGGTCCATTGTATCGGCAAAGGACATTCATTTGCCTCATCCCCACGCTGATGAATTGCTCCACTTGCCCGTGTCAGGCTCCAGCACAGCAGAGGATGAACAGCTAAAGCTGCACTAAGCCCACACACTCCATTGAGCTGGGAGATGACTCAGAGGAAGCTCTCCGTGAGGGTGGAGGTGACAATGAACACAAGGGACAAATGCTGAGCGAGCAGGGACTCTGCTCTCCCCACTGACCCACTGTGAGGCAGAAGCCTGGACCCTCCTCATCCTCTGCCCCCCTGTTCATTGGCAGGACAGTCACGAGGGTCCTCAGACAGCCCAGCCCCAGTGGTCTGCCACACAGCAGACAAGGCTGTAGATGGCACCAAGCTTAAATACCTTTCATCCCATTGTACATAATATCCCAGCAGCTCACCAGCTCAGACAGGAGCAGTGCAGTGTGTGTGAAATGGCTGTGGCCTCATCCCTCCTGCAGGAACCAGGCAGCCCTGCCCAGGGGACCCCGGGGATGGAGCAGGAGGAGCAGCATCGCTCAGGCCACCTCCTAATTCAACACAAGGCTTCAAAAAAAAAAAAAAAAAAAGTAATTTTTGCCTGCAATCTGTCTCAAATGCATTGTGCAGTCTGCCCACCCCACGCACAGCCCACCTGCCTCTCCCCAACAGTAGGGACTGCACGTGGCAGCAGCAGCAGCTTCACCCAGAGCCACTTCGGGTCAGTCTCAGTTCCGTGAACAAAAGCTGCTTCCCCAGCTCATTTCCTGACAGAGCTGATGGCCTGTGCCCCTCTTGGGACCCAGAACTTGCTGGGATGCAGCAAGGGAGGGAATTAAGGGCTATTTCCTCTGCCAGAGATAAGATCTCTAAACAAGCTTCTCAGCCAAGAGCTTTATTATTTTTTTATTTTACAGGTTTTGCAAGGGAATCTTTTTCTCCAGAATTGCATCCGCCTCCAACCCCACTTAGAGCTGCCAAAGCCTGCACTTCCCCCGGGACCAGCATGCAAGTGGCAGAGATAGATGGGGTGACACGGGCATGGCTTCACCCTTCAGTCCCTGCTGGAGCCAGGGGCTGTCAGGATTCCTAGAGGACCCCCCTGCTCTGGCCCTGTGCTGCAGCCCCTTCAGCCCCCCTGGATCAACCCCCCCAGACCACAGCCATGAGGTGCCACAGGTCCTACCCCAGCACAGGGGCTGGATGAAGCCCCGGGGAGGGCATCCCTGTGAGCAGCTGCAAGGCCCAACATCACTCCAAGCTCTGACTCTGCTCTCTCCACACAGATCCAGCCCCACAGTCACTCCTGTTTAACCCAGGAAGGGCCAGTGTCTGTGACAGTGTGCAAGATGTTCATATCCCCCCTGAAAAGTTTTCTGGCAATCAATGAGGGCACTAAACTGGCTGTGCAGAGTTTCCCTCCCCTTCTCCACAAACCCAAGCAGGTCATAATCTCTCTGAGTGTCAATCCCTTCTTGAGGTACAGACATGCCCCAGTCCTGGCCCTTCACACACAGACAAATATTCCTCAAACCACTGTAGCATTCAAGAAATAAAAGCCCCTGCCTTGCTCCTGCCCTAGCAGTTTGCAGTCCCCCTTGCTTGTAGGCTGCTGTGGGATCAAACGCTCCAGGCTGATTTATCCATGGGAGATGGAAGCCCAGACAGATGGGAGGGAGCGCAAGCCCAGCCGGGTGATGAATCACAGCAGGGCGGCTCTGCCTGCTCTGCTCTGCGGCTGTGCCGGTCACTGCGTTCCCGGCGGGATCAATGCTCCAGCCCTGACCTGTGTCCGTGTCCCATTCCCTGGGGAGGGCAGACATCCAGCTCCCCAGGCATGCTGCAGCCCGGTATTATCCTGCCTGTGCTCCCTGGGCAGGGACCAGGGGACAAAGCTGCAGGCTCAGCAAGCTTCCCAATTCCTGCCTTTGCTCTCCCACATCCAAGGAAACGTGACACCCCCCCCCCCCCCCCCCCCCCCTTGGGAAGTTTCCTGGAAAAAGGGGAAGCACACTCGCTGCTGGGATGAGGCTGCCAGCAAGGGATGTCTCGTGGGATCTGGGACAGGACAACCTGCCTTGAACTTCAGCTCAAGGACGTCTGTCTTGCAAAGCTCAGCGCAGCACAAGGAGATCCGAACGGGCTTTTGATGAGCTTCCAACAAGATAAAGGAGCTCCCCTGATCCCGCTCCATCTCCCTGAGCGAGATCATCAATAAACCAGCGCTGCTGCAGCCTGAGGCTCAGAGAGGCTCTCGGCTCTCATGTCCACACGTGTCGGGTGCTTAAATTAATGTCACCGCTGGAGAAAGGAGGGTGTGTTCACCCCAGGGGTCCCCTTTGGTGCCAAGACTTGTCCGGGCTGTCCATCCATCAAGAGGAGAGGAAAGAAGGGCTTAGGAGGCAACTGCTTCTCAGGAAATACGGGGCTCTCAGCCCTGCGTGGTCGAGAGGGTCAGATCAGGGGATATTTCTGTCCCAAACCAGCCTCCAAACCCCCAAATTTATTGACCTGCTCTATGCAAACAGCCACTACAAATTCTGGCACGTCCAGGCTTTGGGGCTCCCTCCTCGGGTGCCATTAGTGGGTGTAATGAGCTGGAGATAATTGCTGCCTCGGGGACACAATTAACTCTTTCCTGCCCTGGTCCAGCTGGGGCTTTTGCATCCCACAAGAGCAATTCCCTCCCTCCTTCCCCCGGGTTCCTTAGAAAGCTTCAATTCCTCTTCCTTCTCTGAATCAGAGTCTGACGAACGCCACGAGTTCACTGATGTGTGGCTGTGATTTAGAGTTGGAATATATTTGGAATGTATAATTTATATCAGGTATCTGAGGCACCACTGAAACTGGGAGCAAGCAGTGAGTAAATCACTCATACCCTTGTGATGATGGGGGCTGCAGCCTTTATGTTGCTCTGAAACTCCTGCTTCCACGCAGCCGGGTGAATATCATGAAGGATGGGGACTATTTGGGGCTGCAGGGATAACTCAGGCACCCTGGTGGAGGTGGTGTTGGGAGACTTTAATGACAATGCTGCTCCTGGGACACAACATCTAGCAGAAAGGTCAGTGTTGCACAGCCCTGGGACAGGGATCACCCGGATACAGGCGCTGCCCAAAGAACTGCTCCAAACCTGGCACCCCCCTCGACCTGCCAGGTATCACCTGGAAGCAGCAGAAGAGGAACCAGGCACAGAGTCCACTCTCCTCCCTGCCTCTATGATGGTTGCCCTTACAGCAAATCTCTTTTTCAGAAATGCAGAAGATGTGAAATATGAAGACAGAAATTGCCAGTGACTTTTAATTTGGGTTCTGCCAATTTTTCTGTTCCAGCTATTGATTTTCCATAAAGATTAATCCCTGCTCCCAGCCTTCTCTGACAGGCACTATCTGGATGTTTTGCTTACCCTGAGTGTGGAAATATATGTTTTATTAAGTGTCAGAGCTCACTAATGAGAAGAAGGAGGAAAATCAATTGTCTGCTTATATCTTGATCTCAGACAGAACTAACAAGTTCTTTATTTTGATGCTGTGGACAGGACAGGCAGAGTGACAAACAGTGACAGTGGCTGTCAGCTCTGTCACAGACACAGCTCAGCTGATGAGGAGGACAAAGGGTTACATGGTGTTGGAGGCTTCAAACACATCTGTATGTGTATTAATTCAAAGAGATTCATAGAATGCTATAAAATCCTATAGTTGAATTGATCCCTGATGCAAAGTGATGGAAAATACTAAAATTTCAGCTGCAGACTCTAAGCAGGTTTATTCTCCTGTCCCTAAAAAAAGAAAACATCCTGGCCAGCAGTTCAGGATAGGGGCAGCCAAAGAGATTCCTTTTTTCCATGCTGAAGTTGGGATTTGGGTTAGTATTTATGGCAATAGAAGTACATGCAAGCTCAGTGCAAGCCTCTGCACAACTCCAGCCACAAACCCAATTTCAAACATGCACCGTGCTGTGCTCATAGAAAGTGCTCAGGTGGAACGAGATGAGCATTAAGGTCCCTTCCAGACCAAGCCATCCTGTGATTCTCTGATTCCACGATTCCTCCTTGGGCATCTGGCACAGGGCCCAGCTGGAACAGGAGGCAAGGTAAGCTGGACCTCCACAGGATTCTTCTCATAACCCTCAGACCACCAAGGCTGATTAGAAAGGACAGCTCCATTTCCCAGCACACACAGCCCAAACAACAGGATCAAGGCCCGTGACACGAGCAAGAACATTCATTTCCCACAGAAACTTTGTGTAATTACCAAATACTAACCTCCACTGGCCCTCCTCCCCAAACAAGGCTACCAACCTGCTTTCACTCATATTTCTTATCTCCCTTGTCTGTTAGAGGATCACACCTGACAGTTGTATAATCTCTTGGCAGCTGTGAAATGAAACGGTAAGCTCTGGCTGCCTTGAGAAGATGCATTGATTTCTTAAAATGACACATCGCCTCCTCCCTTGATGTTCAGGCAGGAGCTCAGGGCTGGCGTTATGGATCCTGCCTGTCATTCAATTAAAAAAGCTTAGTGGAGATGCTCCAGCTGAGCGCACCAGACAGCATTAAGGCTAAGCCCTGACCCAAAGATTTAATAGCAGGGAGTATGAAGGCACCTTCAGCCCCAGAGGCTTTACCAGTTTGCTGATGAGTTCACCAGTTGTGGTATGGAGCTTGCCACGGTGAACCAGATGAGCCACTCTCTTCTCCACACAGCTAACTGGGCAGGCAGGTCCCATAGGAAAGCAGAGCAGGAAAATCCCTTCCTTCCCAGAAGGAAGTTTGCTGTACTTAATGGAGCATTTTATATCCTATTTCAACACAGCTCTTTCATAAGCATTATGTGTTTAACAAAACTCTTGACACTGTGAAACAGCCTTAGCCTCACTGTGGAAAGTGCAGGTGTCTAGCCTCAGATGGGCTTTGCAGGATTCTCCCCCAAAAAGCAAATAAGCCCTCATTTGCAGCAATGCCATAAAGCCCAGAGGGCTTTATATAAGATTTAAATCAGATATTAGGAAGGAATTCTTCCCTGTGAGGGTGGTGAAGCCCTGGCACAGGCTGTCCAGAGAAGCTGCGGCTGTCTCATCCCTGGAAATGTCCAAGGCCAGGTTGAACAGGGCTTGGAGCAAACTGGGAAAGCGGAAGGTGCCCCTGCCCATGGCAGGGGGTGGAACAAGGTGACCTTCCAGCCCAAGCCATTCTGTGAACCTATGATTTCACGGTTCCATCATGCCACATTCCACCTTCCCTGGTTCCACCACCCCATTGTGACTCAGTGGCAGGCACCGAGTGCCGTGGTGCTGGCTGTGCCGTGTCACCATCCTATCACTGCTTCGCAGAGCCTGCAGACACGTCTCGTTGCACAGGCAGAGCACACTTGCTCTCCCCTCGACGCCCCGGTGTCACCGAGCCTGAAGCCTCCGAAGGTACCAGGGACCGGGGCGCAGGGAAAGCAGCTGGGAAGGAGATTACTGGGATTTACTACCCACGGCTGGGGCGTGGAACGGGATGAGCTTTAAGGTTTTTCCAACTCAAAGGATTCTGTGAATTACGGAGGGGAGGATACGAACGATCCCAGGGCTTGTCCTGGTTCGGCCGCAGCTCCCCAGGCCGAGGGGTCGCCGTGGCAACGGCCGCGTCCTGCGGGGCCGGGCCGGGCCGGGCCGCGCCGGGACCGGAGCCCCAGGACACAGCTCCCGGGGCCTGAGGAGCGCCTGGACACGGCTCCCGGGGTCTGAACAGCATCTGGACACAGCTCCCGGCGTCTGTCAAGGTGGGCCCGAGCCCGAGGGGGCAGCCCCTGGGTGCCCCCTGCGACCTCTCCAAACCCCGGCTGAACACAGGGCCCCCTCCTTGGGTGATGCAGCCCCCCCCGGCTGCAAACAGAGCAGCAGTGCAGGGAATACAGCCAGCCCTCCCTGGCAGGAAAAAAAAAAAAAGGGGGGGGGATGTAAAAACATGGGGAAAAGCAAGGGAAAATAAGCACAATGACAGCTCGGTCTGTGGGCAAACACATTGCTCGGCAGAGCGAAATCCCTCCAAGAGTGGGGAATGTCACCTGGCACATGTGCTGGTCCTGCTGTCATACGCGATGCTGGGAGCTGGCACTGCTTTGATTTAGGTCGGGGTTTTTGTGGAAAGAAAAAAATGAAAAGGAAATACAGCTTGTTTTTCTTTAGTTGGCAGCTCTCTTGGAAGATAAAGTTGCAAATGAGTGACTTACTATAAACTGTGGTGCAGCTCAGGGCCAGACAGCTGAAAGGTTTACAAACGCTTGGAATTCCTACGAGGAAGTGTTATTAGCTCTGTTATGAACTTAGGGAAAATGAAGCCAAGAAAAATGGCTTTGTTAAGTAGATCTCACCATCTAGCTTCTACAGGGCATGCAAGAATTAAGATTCTAAGAACTTAAGAACTAAGATCCCAATTAGAGCTTAGTTTCAGTATACTGTATTTGTATTGTTTTCAAATCAAGTGTATTCAGCTTGTGAAAGCCACCTAAATATCCATCTGGGTTCTCATTACAGTATCACTGACAACAGGGACACAGGCATTTATTTAGCTAATTGCTGTTTGTGGTACATAAGCTGTGTGAGCCACGGGCATTTCAGCTAAAGCACAACAGAGAAACACTTTCCACCTTGGCACAGATGGCACCATCAGCCAGAGTACATCTTTGCCAGTAAATGAAGTGTAAAATCATCCCAGAATGGCTTGAGTTGGAAAGCACCTTGAAGCTCATCTCATTCTAATGCCCTGCCATGGGCAGGGACATCTTCCACTAGATCAGGTTGCTCCAAGCCCCATCCAGCCTGGCCTTGAACGCCTCCAGGGATGGGGTAGCCACAGCTTCTCTGGACTATCTGTGCCAGAGCTTCACCACCCTCACAAGTAAGAATTTCGTCCTGTTATCCAATCTAACCCTGCCCTCTGTCAGTTTTAGGCCATTCCCCCTTGTCCTGTAACTCCAGGCCCCTGTAAACAGCTGAGATTAAGCCAGCAGAAATGGTGCTGCAAGAATCACTGCCTAAACCTGCACCCCCCCAGCAAACTCTTACCTGTTTACAGGTGCTTTACATGTGTCATTCTCTTGCTGTACATTGTAGAAAAGCAAGTAGATCTCATGGTCTGAGATGATGCAAACTAAACCCAAAGATAGGGAAAGCAGCACATCACAGAAAACACTGCCAGGTTATGACTGTCAATCCACTGGTGAAGGTAGAAATGCAAGGAAAACACTGTTATTCCTCTTAGAAGCTGTTGTAAACTGGCACTCAGTGGATTGTGTTGTTCTGCCTGCTGCATTCCAGCTCATGTGGGGGCAGAGGGTTAATTTGAATCACCAATGTGATTATGTAGCTGTAGGAACTGGCTGAGAAGATGGGCCTCAAACCTCAACAGCCTGGCAGATTACAAAGAAAGAAAAAAAGGCATCTCCAGAGAGGCAGAAGAATGGAAAGAAATTGCTTACAGGAGTACAAAGGCAGCTAATTAGAATGAAACAAGATAATAAGATAGGGAGAAATTTTGGCAGAGTGTATCAGAGAATAGTTCCTGTCAGTGAATCTATTAAGCAGAGGTAGAACCTCTCAAGGGCGGGTAGAGGGAGACCAGTTGGAACACATAAGTAGAGGATACAGAACATTAGAAACCATACAAGTATAAGGGAAAATTCCTCTGGAACTACATCTAGTCTGACAGTTCTTTATGAACTAAGCTTTAATTAAGAGAGAAGAGTCACAGCCACGATTGTACTCCCTCACAGCTGCTTTTCCTTTGGTTATGTTATTATTGTTTCTTTCCTACACAGCACCCAAGCTTTGGAAACATGGCTGAGGTTTTGCATGAGACTGAAACCACTTCGGACAGTACCGTACCCAGAGAAGAACAGGATGACGATGCCAGCATGGAGCAGTACCTGAGAAACAAAAACCTTGTTCTGGATTTCCTGCGCTCTGATCTGAACCCCCACCACCTGCAGTACCACTGGAACAAAGTTCATCTTCTGAAGAAGTGTTATTTTTACTTGAAGTTTGAGCCCAGACACGTGTGCGTGAGAGACCAGAACAATATGATGATTTTTGCTGACATCTTGCAAATAGCAAACCCCTGCCAACTACAGAAGATCAAGAAGGTGGGAAAAAAACAGACTGAAATCCAGCTGGCACTTTTAAGTGAGCTGTTGGAACAGTTGGAACGAGGTCGGGAGGAGCTGAGCCGTTACGTACAGATCTGTGACGTGGAAACTTTCCTCTCCCAGTGGGACTCGAATATAAAGAAAGTCCTCAAGCTTTCCATGTTTTTCAATAAGCTCATTTCCTTGGAAGAGCCAAGGAAGCTCCATGTCAAGCACAGTTTGGTGTCACAGATACATCTCGGAGGTGCTCTACACCCTCCCATTAGTTTTTCTCTCTATACGAAGAAGCCGCCGATTTTTGATCGGATAGAGTCGTTCGCATGCCAGACCTGGGCCCAGCTCAAGTGGTTCACTGAAAGTCAAGAGTCGCACCTTGAGCGATGGCAGCTGGAGATCAAGCTGGTGACAGATGACAGTCAGACAGAACCAGGATACGGTCGCACCCAGGAAGTCATCTCCAACCCGTGTGTAATCAACCACCTGCTGCCTGGCAGGTTGTATGAGTTCAAAGTGAGGAGATCCGACACTCACACGCTCGTCTACTCGCAGTGGCATGACTGCATTATACTGAAGACAAAAACTCACCCTGCTGAAGACGCCAAGGAAGCCCCCAACCGCGGCCTGATGAGGCGGCTCACAAGACCGACTCCCCCAGTTTAATGGTTTAATGAAAAAGATGAGTAAGAGTAATTAAAATAAATTGTTAAAACAGTTTGCTTAAAATCAAACTTGTTATGTTTTCAACAGCAGTTGTACAGGTGCTTTCCCAAAATCTTTCCAGGTTAGCAGTAACCCATTCAAAATTACTCGCAAAAAATATCTTTAGGCAGCATTTGGGACTCAATATTTTTTTCCCACTGCCAGAGGCAATAGGTGGGAGCAGCCACAACCAGGAAATCTTGCAGGACATCTCCAAAGCAGAGCACAGGAGACAGAAGCATCTCTACCATCCAGTGCTTTCCATTCACTGAAGGATGCTCAGTGTCACCTTCTTCCAATGATGTCCTGGGTTTTTAATGTCCTTCCTCCAAAACACCTGAACTGAACTCTTAAGCTCTTCAACCCAGACTTATGTCCATCGCTGGTTTCTCTCACCCTCTACACCCTGTGCCCAAGCCTCCCAACGAACAGGGAAGGAACATCGATATGTAAAAAATTGGTTTTCTGCCAAACCCCTGCAAGTTAATGTTAATTTTCTTTTTTGTCATTTGGTCCAGTCCAAACAGATCTGTCCCCACACAGATTCTGGTCAAACCATCACATAAACAGACCTTTTAGTAATAAAATTTATTATTTAAATAAATTCAAATAATTTTCGCAATTATGGCTTAAATATCAAAAAAGGAATGTTGAGATTCATTCTTATGAACAGTCAAAGCAGATAAAAATATTTGTATCCAAAAGGTCATTTGAGGTTTTCTGCAAGTCACAGACATACAAAAGATAAAAACCTGCCCCATTTCAAGTTCCTTAATTCAGACTTCATGACACTTGACGTTTCATTTCTATTTTTAAAAACTTCAACAATTTATTGCAGTAAATTGATTGTCCTACACAGATCTGTCCAAATCCTCAAAAACAGGCTAGCTGGCCTGATGCTGGGCTCACTACTGGCTGCCTGCACAGGTTCCCCTTGTTCAATTTGTGCTCAAGCTCTAGCTAGGGCTGAGGAAATTAAGCTAATGCTGTTGGGTGAACTGACATTTGTGTCCTGCAGCCACGTGCTTTTGTCTTTGACTGTGGAGAACACAGAGCCTGTGACCGGACAGATGCCCTGGGCACCACCCTGCCAGGGTGTTCCTACTGGAATTACCAAAAGTTTGGTATTTTAAGAATATTGCTTGAACATAAAATTCTTCCAAAAGCAAATTCAAAACTCTGCATGCAAATGAAACCAGGCTAATTTGAACTTTCTTTCTCTATTGATTTCTATGATTCTCTCCATGAGCATAAGGACAAGAACATGATACCCAGCTGTCACTACAGTCTATAAAAAGTTTAATTGCACTTTCTGCTATCCCTGACTATGGCATGACCAGCTTTCCAGGAACCTGATGACAGCACCAGCAGACCAAGGGCCCAGCCTGGCTGTAACTGCTGCTTGGGTTCATTTCCTAATCACCAGTTATAAAATACATCCTCAGAGGAAAAAAAAACCCCATAACATGTATATTGTCTTGCAACACCGAGGTGACCAAGCAAAACATTTAATTCTACCTCCATGGGGTAGAAATAAACACTTTTTTCCCACTAAGAACAAAAGGAGTTGCTTTATGAGGACTCTTGGCCAAAGCCCCTCCAAGAGCACTGACTACATCTGGGGTGAGTCTCCTTGTTTGTGTCACATGTATGAAATAACCAGCACAAAACCCAGGGGAGAAACTCTTCATTTATAGGAGATCATGAAAATGAGACCCACTGGTTCTAAAGAAACCAAGGTGGCTTTGTTAAATGAAGCTGGCACTGTGCTAAAGTAGTTATTCCAACAATTCCAGCATTTTTTTGCAATTCTCCATAGCATCTCAGAGCTAGATGACTGCATTTCAGTAGTCCACATAATGATCCCCAGACAATCTTATTTTGGAATTCCAATAATATTTGCTAATTGGGCTGGTGCAGAATCTTTTAAGATCACAGGCAGGATGACACTTCAAAGAGGAACAATGAATTTTACACCTTACCAGCTTTTACCAAACATCTTTAGAACCAGCAGGAGATACTTCCTATGGGTTTTTATCCTTCATGGAATTGCCAGCCATATGCCCACGATTATGCTTCAGTAGGACAAGAGCAAGCCTACGTGGTCTTTGGCATACAGCTCAAATCCCCCAAAGGCAGACTGCAGAAAGGCAGTTTAAACTAGGAAGAGAACAACAAAACCTCTCCACAGGTTCTGGAGTCAAGTCTAACACAGAGTCATGAGAAGAAACACAGCGTTAGAGACTTCCAGACACAATGCTCTCCTATTGCCATTCCTCCACACGGGAAAGGGCCACGCTGGATTTCATTTGCAAACAGGACAAAATTCCTCCTGCCATAGCGCTGTGACATCACAGGGATCCACTACACAAGGAAAACTTGTGTGATTGCACCTCAGCTCCATCCCACATGAACACCTAAGGACAGCCAAGCATGTGGTTTGGGGAGAGCCGAGGCAGGCACTTAATACATTCAGAATTGAAATGAGATAAAAGACACCCTCCCTCAAAACTGTCATACTTCCAAAAGCAGCTCCATGATTCTCAAAGGGCACCATTCACCACAATACATCTCTACCAGCCACAAGTCACTGGATTAAAGCAGCCTCTCTGGTAAACCACAGCTTCCAGCTCACAGAAGTTGGGCTACAGAAAATATAAAAATACATTGTACACTCCTTCACTGCTCTTAAAAACTCAGGCCATAAGGCTGTGAAACAAATCCATGGAGTTAAAAGTTAATAAATTAAAAGCAGCTTTTAAAAAGTGGGGTAGGAAAGGGAGGGGGGATCAACAGGAGATTTCAAACAAAATTCTGAACAGTTTAAAATGGGCTGACAAATCCCAATGTTTCCTGGTAGGAGAGGTCCCTGCTTTTCATTGCCTTTATGCTGGTGAGGACAACCTCCTTTGTACAAAGAACACGTAAATCTATTTACAAAATCACCTTGGCCTTGCTGCTGCGATATTTACATGCTCAGAGAACATCATTTTGGCTAGACAAAGAGTGGTGCATGCATCTCTCGTTGCTTTCCTCCTTCACTTAAAAAAAAAAAGTAAAAAATGAGAAGTCTTAAAAATCTGTCCTTGGATTTAAAATGAGAGGCAGTACTCAGAAGCTTTGGTCCTCCATGGCAAACAGCAGCTTGCTGCGCTGCTCCACTCCGTGCAGTCATTTCCACCCCAATGAATGGACTGAGCATTTGATCCCCAAAGTGCAACCCTGACAGTTGGAGTAAATATTTGGTCCCCCCAAACTGCAGCTGCAGTGGCAGGTAGGATGAAGGTTCTGCTGAGCAACTCACAGTTACAAAAATAGTATCATCATCAGTAAAGTCACATGCCCATCATCTATCTCCAATGCCTTTTTGGTTTGCTAGAACTGAAAGTTCCTGCCCAAGATTGCACTGATTAAAAACACCTCAAGGTGCTGAAGCAGACGCTGAAGCTGAGCTGTCATGGTGCAGGAAGCTCCCAGATCCCCGCTGCGTTTGGCTCCGCAGGTCATTGAATAATGGAAAGATTTGGTCCTTCCCAAGGCACACATAATGCAGTTCAGTCAGAGGGCCCATCCTCACCGGCAGAGGGCTGGGGTCCTCCTGACATGAATCTCCTGGGCTGCAGTGCAGCTGTTGTGCTGGTAGTAATGCTGGATCAGTCTCCTCCACAAAGGGTTGCACTCCAGGAGGTACCGGTTCCCTGTGGGCACCGTGATGGGGACAGCAGGTTAGTGGCTAGAAGAGGTTTGGCTGATAACATTTTTGCCTATAATCTCTAGCTAAGGGGGCTTGGTCACTTGCAGGGATATATCTGTGAAATCCCAGCTCCATTTTCCATTCTGTCATATCCGTGAGCAGCTTCCCTACACATCACAGCCTACACCTGCATGACTGGGGGAAAATGAGCAGCAAGATTTTTGTTAGGGCAGAACTCTAGCATGAAAGCAGCAGAAACAACACAGGGTGAGAAAAACTAACTATACTTGCTGTATTCAAGCTGAGAACGAGCCCTGCTTTGCCCAGATTGCCCAGTTTCAAAATCCCAGACTAAAGGGCAGAAGAATAAAGCAAGACCACTTGTACTAGTTTGGATCACCACCCCTTTATCTGAGGATCCTACTCCCCTAAAGGCTTGTGCATGGTCCAAGGATACCCACCTATGATGCAGAGTCCTTCCTGAGCTCTTGTGATGCCAACATTGACCTGGTTTGGGTCCGTAATAAACCCCAGGTATTTCTTCTGCCAGCTCTTTGTGGGCTTCCTATCGATCTCAGACCGGGGGCAGGAGCGTACAGTTGACAGGATCACATATTTCCATTCACTTCCTAGAAAGTGGAAGCAAACCAGATTTTCTTAGAAGGAAGCATCTGGCCATTCCTCTACCCCACAGGAGACTCATTTCTCTACTGCCACCCTCTGGGTTTCTCCAACTTTGGAGGCCTTTGAATTCCTGATCATTGCTTTCCAAAGAGAACAAATGTCTTCTAGCAGTTCTCTAATACCCTTCTCAGATACAGAAGCACAGAATCATGGAATGGTTTTGTTTGGAAGGGACATTCTGTGTTTCCAACTTCCCTGACATGGGCAGGGAACCTTTCACCAGAAACCTTCTACTAGGGATCCTCCACCTTCCTGCCTTCAGCAGCCTCACCCTGCCCAAGCACTCCAGAGGCTTCCAAAGGATTTATTGTAATCACAAATCACCCAGAAATCTGGTCTTCCCTGGCTCAAGTGACCCTGGGGTAGGGTTTGCTCGAAGATTGTATCAGTGAGCAGCTCCTCAGGAAGGCAGGAGGGGACAGATCCCCCCCTCTCCCTCCTGTCCCCTCACCTTGACTCTTCATGATGGTGCAGACCGTCACCCCGCGAATGCCCTCCCTCAGCAGGCTCTTGTTGATCTCGGACACCTGGGCGCTGTAGGGGCTCAGGATGGCGATGCTGTCCGGCCGGATGGTGCCATCTAGTGTCAGCTGCTTGGCTATCCTCACCTGGAGACACCAGCGTCCTGCTCACCTGCGAGCCGGAGGGAAGAGCCCCCCAGCACCCCTCCCCAGGCCAGTGACGGTGCCTGCCTTGGGATCAGCCCTACACCTGCCTCTGCCCAGGGGCGTCCTGGTGTGCTCCAGGCCCGGGAGACACCAGGCAGACGCTGCTGATCTTTATCATCTCTCCACAATTCCAGCACAACTCCCTCCCTTCTGCATCCCCCGCAATTCCACAGGACCCTGCTCACCACTTGCGCCACTTCCTCCAGGTTAGCTTTGGAGTTCTCATTTCCTTCCTCAGTAGAAATCATGAGGGAGTGCTCCTTCCCTTCCACATGCCCAAAGATGATGGGGCAGCAGTTGTTATCTCTGTGGTGGAGAACACTGGGTTTCCGAGCAAGCTGAGGACACGTTCTCAGCCGCCTTTCATAGAACTCCTGGGATGGGAACTCGCAGATGCTCTTGTGCTGGCAGAGAAAAGGGGGGAAACTGAGGTGAACAAAACCGAACAAACTTCTCAGCCTGCAGCATATTTTTGGGCAGGCTGCACCCATAATGCCGTTCTGCTGGAGCTGGCACTTGCATATTCCTAGATATAATCCCGTGTGTAGGAAGGGGAAGCACTAATGGAGACTATCTGATGCTTAAGGCAAGCCTTGATTTTCTGTGATGGAGAGAAGACTAGCCACTGGAGAGCCTCACCATGCGGTACTGCGTGTCCAGCATCCATGCCTGCCCCTGGTAGCGCTCAAAGAGAGACGTCTCCATGCCAAGACTCTTGCAGACATCATTGTTAACCACCGGCCGCAGCTGTTTGTGATCCCCCAGCAAAACAACCTGGAAGGAAGAGCAGATACCTCAGCTGCGAGGTGGTGGCACTGCAAAGGCCATCAGCTCTTTGACAGGCTGTACACAGACATTCGGTGCAACTTATTTATGTTATGCTTACAGCAACCTCAGCCAAAGACCACACTGGACACGACATAAAGATCCTGTCCTAGATAATGTTTCCTTCTGATGGGAGGAGAACAAAGAACCATAGAATTCTAGAATCACAGAATGGTTTGGGTTGGAAGGAACCTTAAAGCTCATCCTGTTTCAACCCCCTGCCATGGGCAGTCACACCTTCCAGTAGACCAGGTTGCCAAGTCTTATCCAACCTGGCCTTCAACACTTCCAGGGATAGGGCATCCACAGCTTCTCTGGGCACCCTGTGCCAGAGCTTCACCACAGTCATAGGGAAGAATTTTTTCCTAATATCCAATTTAATTCTGCCTTCTGTCAGTGTGAAGCCATTCCTCCTTGTCCTGTCACTCCATGTCCTTGTCCAAAGTCCCTCTCCATTGCTTTTGGAGCATGTTTAGGCACTGTAAGGGGCTCTGAAATCTTCCTGGACCCTTCTCTTCTCCAGGCTGAACAGCCCCAACTGTGTCTATGCTTCTTGTTATGTTAGTACTTTGTACCTGGGCCAGAATATTTTTTCAGTGGCAGTGACACCCACCCCATAAAGAAGCACAAACCTTAAAATCCTAACAGGTCTTATAAAAGCAGCATGGTAAAAGGTGGAAAAGGTTTGAGAGCCTTGAGCAGCTGTCCCATCTTTGGCAGGGACATACCTTCTCAGCATGGCGGTGGCAGACCAAGGGGATGAGGGTCTCAGGCTCTGTGGACATGGCACACTCATCGATGATGATCTGCTTGACATTGAGGTGCTCCAGGGCGCTGGCAGACGAGACAGAGCAGGTGCACAGGATGACATCGTGACACGCCAGCTGATACGAACGACCTTGTGACAACCAACCTTTGTACCTAGTGTTGATGCAGAAAACACCAGGTTATGCATAAGGGAAACACCACCAGATTCCTCACACGGGAACCAAGCAGAGGCTGTGCTTTCCCAAATCATTACAGCTTCACCTCCCTCCCCAGGATGAGCTGGTGTTCCCAGAAAAGGGCTTTGTATGGACACTGTAGAAAATGTACTTTGTCCTGAACTCAACAAGGCAGGGTATCTGGGTGAAGGATTCAAAGGTTACACAGGCAGAACAGGAATTTTGGTCCAGATGGACAACAGCACCAGTGCAAAAGGGATTCTGAGGCTCTGTGCTGTACCAGTAACCTCAAGCTCATCACTTTTAATCACTATTCTGAACACACAGTTTATTAATCTATGCTTCAGAGGTGGCACACAGCCAAAGTCATCCATCTCTCACCAAGGTCTCTTCCTACTCACTCCTTTGTTTCTGCTTCTGTGATCTCCTCTCCGTTCCTCACCCGAGTGTCAAAGTGACAGATGCTCTGCCAGAAGGGGCTGGGCGGCCTCCGGATGCGATGATGCAGGATTATTTCACTGAATAAAGAGTCAATATATAAATATTTTCCCTCAACACTGAGACCTGAGTGATTTCTTCTACAGTGAAGCAGACCACACCACCTGCCTATGTGGCGAAACCCCATTAGCTAAAAAACTCACAGCCAAACTTTCCCATCTTTGTAGACCAAATAATTCAACCTTGAGGACATAAAATACAACTGCTTCTCATTAGCAGCTGCAAGAATGAAGTCAGAAACGTTCAGGACTGTTCCAAAAGGAGATGAAAACTTCTAGGGAGTTTTCAACAACCTGGATTTCCTGACTAGGTGCTACATTAGAGTGTACACATTCACTTGAAAAATTAATTACAGTTTAATTAGAAAGCAGGTTAACAGTGCTGCTCTACAGTGGTAGAATGAAACTATCTGCTCTGGTTTGTTCAGCATTATGGATGCAGAAGCCACCTCTCCCCAGCATCCTGGAGCCTGCAGCAGCCAGCCTACCTGAGCTCACGTTTTGGCTTTGCATCCCGTAGGGATTTACGGGAGATGTTCCGGTTGCTCCCCGGGTATGGGAATTCCATCGTCTCAATGGCCTCCCCATAAACCCTCAGTGGTTTCAGGTCCTTCATCTTCAGCAGCATCTCTGGAGAAGGAGGGCAGGTCTGCTCAGACAGCACCAGGCACTGGTGATGCCCAGGCCTGTCTCTCCCTGCCCCTCACTCATCATCCCTTCTCCACTGGTCCTCGCCCCACAGTGCAGGGTCTTCTGTAAGGACCAGCCCCACTTTCTGCCCCTCCACACCACGTGTTCTCCCTCCCACCAGTACAAGCCACTTCAGGGGCTCAGAAGATGATAGTTACCAGCAACAACATCAACAGACTTGTTGGATGGGCCACAGTACAAAATGCACCTTCCTTTCTTGTCCTTTTCTTCTTCCAAGTATGTTGTTTTGTCCTTCTCAGCACTCTCCTCATTCAGTTTATGAAACCAGTAGACAATGTGAGTTCCAACAACAGTCTTCCCTGTGCCTAGGAAAAAAAAGGGTGTGCTGAGAACATTTTAACCACAACACTCCTGCTCTGGATCAGCATCCAGCTGATCAGCCATGAAATAAAATCAAGAACAGGGGGGACTTCCTTGCACAGCTGTAGGTGATGCTAACCCATGCTCCCTTCTCCTGGCTCACCAAGGGTCCTATGGAAAGCAGTGGATCAGCTTTCACCTGCCAGTCATACCACAGCAGGTGCATTTTGCTGTCTCCCCTTACCTGGTGGGCCTTGGATGAGCATGAAGGATTTTCTCAGAGCATCCCGAACAGCCTGATTCTGACTCTTGTTAAGTTCCCGCTTTCTGCCAGGGATATCAAAGGATTTTTGCTGCAGGAATCTGGATGTTGTCACTGTTACAGCAAAGAGCCAAGAAAACAAATTTAAAGAAGGTTACTAAGGACAGCACAGAAGGGATTCAGCAAGAGGGTGCAGCAGGTACCTAGTGATGGTGGTCCATTACAAGACCACGTAGAAATAATCCTTGTCCCATGCCAAGATACTCTGCCCTATGGCAAGGGCTCACAGAAACTGCCAGGGCACCTGCCTGGCCAGAAGCAAGTAGCCACAAGGTAAGAAAGTTAATATTTGCACTTACTTTTTTGAGGAGGTTCGTGGCCAAGGGCAATGCTTTGAGCAAGCTTAGAGGCATTCTTGAGCTTCCAAATTGCTTTTTCTTTCCGTCTGACAGACAGGGAAATATAAGAATGAATGGAATGTAGCATAAAATAGCGAAATTTGTAATACAGCTTTATACAACTGCCTTATTTATTCTTTCTCTCTGCTTTGTTATTGCATTAACTCCTTCCATGAGGAACTTAAACCACAAATAACTTAAACTTATTCTACTCCTCTGCATTTGGGACCATTTCTCAACTGACTGAAGAGCTGAGCCTGCAAAGATGTTGAGAGCAAGGAACACAACTCCTGTCCCAACTCTGTTTTGTTATGGCCCACCCCATTTTACTGGATTAGCTTCCAATGTTGCCTAAAATTTACAATGCAAAAGGAAGCACATTCTGTCCTGAAAATGCTACAGCATTGGGGGTGCACAGCAGCCTGTGCTGTGTATGAGGAAGGGCACACTAGAATCAGCTCTGATTTAAAAAGAGCAGAATTGGCTCTGCAGCAACAACAAAGGGGAATGATTTGGAAATCAGGGAGCTCTTCCGCTAAGCAAACCCCACTCCAGGGCTTCACTTGGTCTTTTATAACATATATTGCAGCAACTCAATAACATAAGAAGCAGGTGTTCAGGGAAATTTCAGCACCTTCCCCTCTGTCCCCATTCTCAGGGACAACTAGAAGAACATGAGACCCTTGGGAGAACAGATGCAAGGAGTGCCACCACACCCCCCACAGACCCACAGCCCAACAGTATGGCCAGTCAGAGTAAGGATAAGGGCAGGTTTTTCAGGGAATCAGCCACAGCGGTGAGGAAAGCCCATGGGGGTGCAGCAGAGGGGTCCCATGGGAAGCCAGGTTAACCAGAGCACACTGCTGAGCTGACTTACATGTCTGGCAGCATTTTTGGAATGAGCTCCACCGTGAACCTGGCAGAATCCTGTGAGATCTCCACAGGGATGGTCTCCATAGACATATAGTGGATGTAAAAGTTCATAGTCTGCTGACTCGACCTGTCTGACTTCTCGTCATCGTTGAACTCCTCCGTGACCCCATGAGCCACCCAGGTGTAGGTATCAGGATCAACCACAAGTTTGTTCTCTGATTTGCCATTGTCAAGCAAAGACAGGTTCTGGAGGCCATGGCTAAGGCGTTCCTCATCGCTCTGGGGGCTCTTGGGAAGCTTCAGCCCACCTAAACGAATGCACAGGTAACAGTTGAAGAAGTCCACTTCAATGGAGCAGTCCTCCAACCACTTCTTGTTCAGTGCAAAGCTCCCTTGCAGCTGTCCTTTGCTTGACCTTTGCTTTGCCCACTTGATTTTAATGTCATGGAGGACAATCGAGTCGTTCTCAGCCACGGCACATGACGCAGACTCCATGGCACTCATGGGCATCCACACCTTGTTGTACTCTGCCGTGCTCCTGTACCTGTCCTTGGACTGCAGCGTGGCGTAGGCTGAGAAGCAGTCGATTGGCTTCTCCGTGTGCTGCAGACAGACCTCAAACCCCGGTGCCACACACCACAGCTGCACAAAGGGCACCAGGAAGCCACGGCTGACGTCAGTGGTGAGCTGGAACCACAGCGCGTCACCGGCGCTCAGCTCCAGGGACAGCTCCATGTAGTGGGAGCAGGAGCTCTTCCTCACCCAGCCTATGTGCCGGTGGTACAGCTGCTTGCTCTGCTGCAGGAGGGATGCAGCCTTGTCAAACTCCTCGTTCCTGATGGCCGTGAGCACGTCTTGCCACGTCTGGGTACGGAAGAGGGTGACGCTCTTGTCACGGAGGGGTCCTTCCCGTAGGCTTTGCTCCTTTGTCTCTGCAGAGTACATCCTCCTCTTCCAGGTCAGCCTGATGCTGCTCCGCTGCTGGATGAACACAGGCTGCTCTATCAGCTGAAGGGACCTGTAGTTAATGCTCTGCGGGTCTGGAAGGCTCTCATTGTTCAGGGGAAACAGGGCTCTAAAAAACCTGCTCATCTCTTCAACATCCACTACAAAGGCAATCTTCTGCAGGACTTGGTCCTTCAGCTGGCTAGCCATCTGCAGGGAGTGGGCTCTCTTCTCATATGCCATCGCCTGGCTATTCTTCCTGTTGAAGTCGTGACAGAGAAACTCAATGTCATCTGCAGAATAGATGACAGCCTTCTTGCGGAGCACAGAATGAAGGTGCCGCTGGACCACGACATCCACGTACCGGCGGATGGGAGAGGAGGCCCAGGTGTAGGAGTCAACATGAAGGGAGTAATGGCCTGCCTTTGACTGGACGGTGGAGTTGGAGCGACAGAAGTAGGAGCGGCTGAGCAGTCTCCTGAACTCCAGGGTCACTGGAGCCAGCTTTGGGTGGATGTCATCAGTGACAACGAGGTCAAGCATCTTCTGGAAGTCATGGGCTTTAGCAGCTGACTGCAGGTGCTCCCAGATGGGTCCCAGAAGACTGAACTCCACATTTTTAGGGGTGTCTTGTCCAGGAGGCATTTCTCCCAGGTGATGCAAGAGATGAAGAGACAAAGGAACAATGTGGCTGTACTTGTTTTTCATGTGTGACAACTGTCCAAGATTTGGCTCACACTGACACCGGAGAGGAGTGACATTTCTGGTCACCTCCTGGTTGGTGAGGAACTCGGCCACAAAACTATTGAACATGATCATTAACTCCTCTATCATCTGATGGGACCCTCGGTTACCTGGGGAACTTTCCTCATCCAGCCGGTCATAGAAACAGTCCTCCTGCAGCCGAAACTTCCGATGGATCCTGGAGAAGTGATAAACCACAGCTATGCAGTCCTCCAGAGTATCAAAACGAAGGCCCTTTGCTGCTCCTTTGTAGCAGTTCTTAATGCAGAGCTCTGCCTCTTCATAGGACAGCTGCCTGTCTGAGCGGATCACGGAGATGGTGAAGATTCCCTTTAACATCTGATCAGTCTCCTTCTCTACGGTGACAAACAAGGAGATCACCCGACGGTCTTTCTGGGGCAGGAGGCTGCAGACATCTTGGCTGATTTTGGGTGGGAACATGCACAGAGGCTCCTGCTTGGGAGCATAGTAGGTGACACCCCGCTTCTTTGCTTCCAGGTCCAAGGCACTGCCTTTGGGAATTATGCCAGCCACATCTGCAATGTGGATCCCAATCTCATAGTGACGCCCAAGATCCCTAACGCTGATAGCATCATCCAAATCCCTGGCACCTTGGGGGTCAACAGTGAAAGTCATGTAATTCCGACAGTCCTTCAGTGTTTCTTTGGTGATGTTTATGTTGCTGTTGGAGGTGTATTTGGCTGACTCTCTGATGACAGCAGCTGGGTATTTGTTCTCCAAACCATACTCCAAGGCAAGGATCCTTAGGCCTTCTTCCAAAGTCAATGCTGCCTGCAGGATCTCTGTTATTATCCCCAAAGGGTAGTAAAACCCTTCCCGCCAGGAGATGACCTGAACACAGAAGAACTGGCATCTCCTTGTCTCCTGGTTGATCTTCTCACAGCTGACCACTCTGTACTTCCCATCGACCAGCTTGCGGATCGGAATGACGTTGGGTTTCTCCTTAAGCCCCGGGACAAATATTTTGGTGACAGTGGGGTCAATGGGTATCATCACACGGGGATCAAACTCATCCATCATGCAGATGAAGGTCCGTTCTCTCTCGGCACGCTTCAGGATGCCCACCACCCTCCCCTGTGGGCGGTGGCTGCTGCTGCTGTCACCTGTGCTGTTCTGCAGGATTTCCACCAGCACCTCATCCCCAGTGAAGGCTGTCCCACAGTTAACTCTGCCTTTGATCTGGATGTTCATAGCAGGGGAGTCATTGAGGGTGAAAGCAGAAGCTCTGTCAAACCCCTCTTTGATCAGCTCACACCTCTTGTACATTTGGGGGTGCATATGCAGGTACTGCTGCATCATCTGAGAAGAGAAGCTGACATACTCCCACTTGTCTTTCCTTTGGTTTGAAGCCTCAGACTTCACATTCAGCAGCCCTTCGTCAGACACTGTCACCAGCATGTTCTTGCTCTCATCCAAGAGCTCCTGGAGGATGGGATCATCAGCATTCATGCTCTCACCCTCAGAGCTCGAGGAGTCTGTGTCGCTGTCCTCCTCGTCCCCCTCCACGCTCCTGCTCCAGCTCTCCTTGTCACATGCAGCCTGTTTGATCTGAGCCATTGTCAGGTTCTCTGGGAAGATGCTGCCCTTATCGATGCACTGCTGGATGAACCGTTTCCACACTTTGCTGCACTGGCCATGGGAGCACAAGGCCACGGCGTCCCCCACCACAACCACGAGGGACTGAGCCCGGGTCATGATGGTGTTGAGCACTCTGGCCTCGTTGAAGAACTCAAGGTGGTGGGAGGCTGAGACACGCAGGCTCTCGCTGGTGTGGACCGTGCTGATGATTATGACTCGAAACTCACGCCCTGCACCAGAAGAAACAAGGGCAAAGTCACTCAGGAGAACCCAACAGGGAAGACCCTGGGTGCCACTTGTCTACACTGTGTCACGTGGCCACTGATGTAACCTCACCTGAACGAAACATGGGGGTCACTGATGTGAGTAAAGCAGCTCTTGGGGATCGTGAGATCCTCTGTGCATGAGCCAGGATGGACATCACAAGGCACCACCACCCACACACCAGGGAGGGAAGGGAAGGAGCGCTTGGAGATGGGATGAAGGCAGAGCACTGGAGCAGTGCAACCATGAGCACCCATAGAGTATCCCAGTCTGCCCAGAGCCACCAGCAGCCCCTCCTTGCAAACATGGGAGTAGTTTGCTGTGAATCTCAAATTCCCTGAGGAACTGAGGGTCTTACATGAACAAGAGCAGTGATCATTTGTAAGGATCCCTCTCCCCTCAAGAAGACCTCTGCTGCTCACACAACAAATAACCAACAAGAGGCATCCTAGTGATGTCAGAGCTGGGAAGAGGCTGCAAAGAAAGGGTGTGGAGATCACAAACACCCCCTGGGGTCAGTTATTCTCACCACAAGGAGTCCCAATTGCGCAATTAAAAAAAAAATTAATGAAAACACTGAGTCATAAATTAAGTCCTTGAGGACAAAACCATCCTTATCCCTCTCTTGTCATCCAGAGCAGAAGAATCCTCCTCTAGTGAGCTGTTCTGTGATTGGTACCCATGGTGGTTTCAATTCCCTTCTGTCACTCGCCTCCCTCCCTGGTGCTTAGGGCTTCACATGATTCACACATACTCAAATCTCTGGAATGGCACTTACAGGGTTTTTTCCCTCCTACAAAGCAACATCCATATATTTGAAATGAGTTGACAGTTGGGTGCAGATTTAATTCAGTGTGAAATCTTATTCACTTGAGAAAAGACAAAATCAAAGATCTACCAACCAGAAGGGGATGGAAATCAGCCAAAGGAGTTCCAGGCACTCCCTCCTAATTGGTGATACATGGACTGGGGTGGTGGCAGAGACACCAAGAGGGCAGGGGAGCTCTGCCTGGCAGCACCTCCCAGAGAGGTATTTTCCACAACAGTAGCCAGTATTTTGCACTTCAACAAGGAGGAAAACGTAAAGATGTTGGAAACTCCTCTGCTAATGCCCCTGTTACACAGCGGCTGTAGTTGCTATGGACCCTCCTGTCCGCCAGCATGACTGCAAATGCTGTGTAAGACTCACACACAGAAGACCCCAAAATGCAGCCAGGCATGAGGGACTGTTGCACAAGACACAAACCTGGCAAATTTTCGTAGTTTTCCACCACCACATCTTGTAGCTGCTTTTTCCTCAGCTCTTGTCTTGTTGCAGAA
This sequence comes from Cettia cetti, assembly GCA_013401135.1. Lineage (NCBI taxonomy): Eukaryota > Metazoa > Chordata > Aves > Passeriformes > Sylviidae > Cettia > Cettia cetti. Next base: position 41,698 of record VZUI01072928.1, read on the forward strand.
ACCTGGTAAGAAAGAGGCACAACTGAACTCAGCTCAGAAATGCCACCCATCAACACCAGGGTCCCTCATCCTGCCCAGCTGCAGGTTCCCCAAATTACTTGAAAGCAGCCACACATCTGGGCTGACTTCAGCCAGAGCTCCCACTGCCCTGTCATTAACCTGCCTAGAAGATGCTGATAGAAGTGTTTAACTAAGCCATTCCACCATCTCTGCTCCAACCACCCAGGACACCAGGACACGCTACCTAAATAGGGAGTGCCTCAAAAAAACCACTGAAGGCACATGAACCACAGATTTCCTATTTTTACTAACACAAATAATAATAAATAGATTAAAAGGTCCTTCTTAGGGAGTGTTTAGTCATCAGTGCAGGCATAGCCCCCTCAGGTGGAGTGCAGGATTCCTCTACACACCTGCATCCCATGGGAGACCACACAGATCTTCTTCAGATCACGGACACCCCACTCATCTGGCCACCTCTGATAGATCTCCTTCACTTTCTCAATCACTTGTATTATCTCGGAGACATTTTGCCAAGAAATCATGGAGATATCCCTTTCAGCCACGCCAGACACGTGGCAGAACACGAGGGGATAAATTTCAGGGTGGGGTGGGATGTTCCCACTGGCTTGGATAGCATTGCCATTGCCGATGTAGAAGTGCTTGGAGATGAACTCAATAATGCCGGCAGTGGAACGATAATTCTCATTGAAGATGATCCTGCTCTTCACGGCCACCTCATGCCTCTCCCTCTGGTAGAACTGAAATAGGCGGTTCAAGAGGGTGTGATCAGCAGATTGCCCACCCCCAACACTGAACAGCTTTGGGGTTATCTGCATGTGGTCCCCAGCCAGGACAATGCGGGTCTCAAAAGTGGCGTAGGAGAGCGGAACCAAAGCTTCGCACTCCAGCATCTGCGCAGCCTCGTCGATCATGATGTGGGTGAAGTAGCCTGGGGGGACCTTCAGGTTCTTGGATAGCATGGAAGTGGTGATGATGATGTGGTGCTTGTCGATCTCGGCCTGCGTGGGGTGGCGGAAGGAGCGCTGGTCTGGCGAGAGGCAGCAGTACATCTGGGTGATGGGGTCTGTCAGGTTGACGGGCCGGTCGGTGGAGATGATCCGCAGGGGAACAGCCCAGGGATGCCCCGTGGTCACATAGTTGTGAAAATACTCACGGATGTAAATGTCAGCAGCACTGGAGGGGAACAAAAAGGAAAAGCATTAAGGAATTGTTGGTGCTGTTCCTAAATTCTGTAACACAGAGTTCTCTCTCATCATTCTGTAACACACATCCAGTTTCTCTCCTGGCTCTGGTGACACCACGCTTGTCACAGCAGACATTCACAACTGCACAAACGAACCAGCGCCTACGCAGCCACCAGTTCTCAGCTTCTTTCAATAGTATGACTTAAAATAGAATTGATATTTGAGACTACGACACATCTCTTGACAATCTTATGGAAAAATGTGATGTGCCTACCAAAACCTGTGGCCCTGACACTGTCCAGGGCCAAGTGACAAGGAGCTCTCCTCTGACAGCAAAGCATCCCCATCCCCAGGTGAGACAGGACCTACAGGAGAAGCTTCCGTGCAAGCGAACAGCCTGGAACAGGCTAAGATTAGCAGTCACCATCTATTATGCATTAAAAACTGAGGCAGTAACAGCCTGCAGATCAGATGTGGACACTCTTTTCAGTGTAACTGCTCTAATTTTAACAGTCTTGGCCTGGTTTCTCTGAAGGCAGATCCAATGGCATTCAGACCAAATCTGCATTTCCTCTTCCCCAAACTCTCCCTGGAAAGTCAATAGATTGGCAGGTACACAGAGCCAAACAGACTTCAAGGGCAACTAGAGCACAATATAATCCCAGCAAGGTCAAGCAGCAGCCTTCTACATTTTGCAGTACACTGTAAAGACTGGAGAAAACTGTCTCTCCAACCATATTCCCATTCTATGATGAGGCAGGAATATATTAAGTGTTCGAGGCCAGGATGGACAGGGCTTGGAGCAACTTTGTCTAGGGGAAGGGTTTGGAACAAGCCAAGCTGTAATGTCCTTTCCAATCCAAACCATTCAGGGATTCTGTGAGTCTGCGTTGCCTTTTCCACAAAGACTTCCACCCATGCCAGGCTTCCTCCTAGCAGGAACTAGAGCAGTTTAAAACAAACTCAATAAAAACTACTTTATTTAAACAAGCAACTGAAGTGCACACTGAGAAAAGGGCAGCTCGGATCTGGCTCTTACACCCTGACTCCCCCTCAACCCCTCAGTGAGCAAAGCACCATCTTGCCCATGGTTCTTGTTGCCTCTTCCCTGCTAACCTGTTTGTGTGAGTGCAGATCAGCACCCGTGTGTGGGGCTGCCTGAGGATCTCCAAGGTGGCCATGGCCAAGGTGAATGTCTTCCCTGTGCCAAAAGGCCCATAGATGAGCAGAGGTGGCACCTGCCGGCTGGTGGTCGGCTGGCCCGTGATGAAGGAGATGGCTTGTTTCTGCTTGCTATTCCCTCTCTGTGGGGACCCAAGAGAATAGGGGATGGAGCAACTGGCAACATCTGGCACGACCAGCTTCTCATCCAACAGGCGGTCCACAGCCTGGTGCCACTGCCGGAACAGCAGCTGGTCTATTTGGAACTGGATCTCCACCTTGTGGGAGGTGTTTGCCTTGAAGTTCAGCTCTGAGCAGCATCTGCTTGGTATCTGTAGCCAGATGGTCTTCTCTGTGGTGGCTTTATGCTCCACAAAAACTTCATAAACCCGATTGTCCACAGGTGGGTCAAGGGCCAGGAAGGCGGTGGGCACAGACCTGCTCAGCAGGTACCCCTCGTCTGTGTCCGGCGAGAGGTTGTAAGGGGTAGGCACTTCAGCAAACAGCTCCCCAGAAAGAGCAAACTTTGCCCCCATGGAGAGGCTCTGCAGCATGGGGGTCAGCGAGATGAGCACACGCAGGTTGAGTCTGAAAGGAGGAAACACCCAAATGAAGAACAGAGAAAGATCTGTCAGTTCCTGAGCCCTCCCCTTCGGAAAGGGGATTGCCACCTACACCCAGACAGGGTCTGCCAACCCCATAAGCACATACAGGCAGAAACCATGCTCTAGCTAATCCACGGCCACAGGATGAAACCCAGCATGCCATCCTTCTTGGTAAATTTCCAGTTTTCTGGGAAGGCACCACAAGACCCAACCCAGAATGGACAGAAGACCCCAGGAGCAGCATGGCCCCAAGGGTTAGCAACAGGTTTGTGTTCCCCAGTGGAGGGGAACCCCCAAAGAGCTCACACCTAGCACTTACTTGGCAATCAGAGCCTGCTCAGCTTCTTCCTCACGGAAGAGGAAGCTGTGCATCCTCTCCCGATAGTTGAGCCGGGTGATGGGAAGGCCTGCACTACTCTCACTTTGGTAATCCAGTGCCAGGGCAGGAGGTTTGTACTTTGCCAGCAGAATCACATCTTCACCAGTCTTTGGCATGCTGGGGATGATGATCCGGTTACCTCGATCCCACCGCACAAAGTTGACGGGGCGGCTGCTCTCCCTGGTGCTGGGGACGTGCTGGGGGGCCTCCCGCCGGCCCACCCTCACCCTGATCTTCTGCATCAGCACGGGGCGCTTGCCAAAGTCAAAGACCACCCACTGCTCGAAGATGCCCAGGATGCAGCACTCCATGCTGACCTCCACCAGCGCGGTGCGGGGCGAGGAGGACACGGTGGCCACGTGCTCCCCACAAATGTACTGCAGGCCTCGGGAAAGCCCATTCCCTGAGAAGTAGAAGTTGACTCCAGGCTCCCGCTTCAGCAGGGCCACGTGCTGCAGATGCATCTGCCATTGAGGAGGAGACAGGGACACAGTGAGGGCAGCCCACGGGAAGAACCCAGCAGCTGGTGAGGTGCTCCAGCAGCATTTCCTAGAAAAAGCTGCTAGAGGAACCAAACACTATGTCAGTCCCACCACAGCTTATTCCTCATGCAATTCTGCAGCAATTGCTTTAAGGTCTCAGAGAACCTCAGGTTTCAGTTTAATATCAATCAGTGTGCAGTAAATGGGAAGTCTACTTTGGAGAAGACAGGCTTTTGCCCCCAGCATCCACAAAATCCTGAGCAGGAAAGCAGCTGAATGTTGTTATTTGCGATGGTACAGGTGAGATATTGAGATCAGCCAGGTCTACCCCAGGACCACTGCACATGACAGGAGACACAGTGGCTGCACCCCCTGCACACAGCCCCAGTGCAGACACCACCTGAGCAGCTCCTGAACACTCAACACATGTCCTCATTTAAACATGCCCAAATCCCCATCCTTCTGCCCCTTGCAGAAATAATAACTAAAAAAAAATCCCAACCAAACAAAACCCTCCAAAGGACTGAGCTTACCTGAGAGTGGACCTTGAACCGCCATTGGTATTTCTTCTTCCTGTCCTCCAGCTGCACATGCAGAGGCTGCTCACACACAACTTGGACACCCTCAATGTGCTCAGCCATCTGTGGGGAGTCATGAGAGAAGAGGGACACTGAAGGCAGCATCCCAGGGACATACCTCAGAGCCCTCCACAGTGCCATCTTCATCCTTGTCTTTAAGCTACATCCTCCCAAGAGGGCTCAAGAGTACATCCTCATATTCCATCCTCACCCACTGCTGCTCCAGATCCCCACGCAGCAGCCTGGGGAAGCAAGAGGACCCACATCATAGCTCAAGTACCCTGAGCAGGCTTTTAGGTTGCTATCTCCAAAGAGATGGAGGAAGGAGGACGCCACATCCCTTTTTGCATCCCCATTAAGAAGGTGAGCAGTGGTCTCCATTCCCAAGCTCTCACACCAGAGGATTCCTGTGATGTGCTGGACCAAAGCACTCCCGCCCTGTGCCCGCCACTCACAATTAACACCTCGTTGGAGCACATCTGATACTCAGCAAGGAGCCGGTCCTGGTAGGATAAGAGCCCATCCTTTAGGGCTTGCTTCTTTTTTTTCACGGAAACCTTCAACCTCTGCATCCACTCCTGCAGCTCCTCTTTGGAATGAGCCTTGGTACAGCTGTTCCCCATTTCACACACATCCGCTCTGTTGGGAGAGAGGTGTTCCAGGTGCCACCTGTGCCTGGTGGTGGGGGGATTCTCAGGGAGCCGGCAGCTCCCTGCTGCCCCTGCCCTCTTCCCTGCTGGATGCCTTACCTGCTACACAGTGAGAACTTGGTCAGCCCGAGCGGCGGTGCACGATGGACCCACTGCATGGAGCTGTCAGCCGAGAGCATCTGCACGTGCTCGATGGAGGAGCAGTGGTTCTCAAAGCTCTCCTGCGAGTTGCAGGTCACCAGGCAGATGCTGCAGTAGAAGTGCATGGGCGCAGGCGCCGCCGGCTTGCCGTTGGTGCTGCCGGTGCCCACAGATGGCAGCAGGTCGGAGCGCAGCAATCCCTGCTCCCTCTCGGCCTCCCAGACCGCCATCTCCACGTCACTGTGGGCGTACTGGCAGCGCTGCGGGCCGTGCTTGCAGGGCCGGCCCCGGGACACGAACCAGCAGTAGGTGAGGGTCTCGATGAACTCGGGGCAGGGCCGGATGGCCGTGTACTGCTGCTTCTTCTGGCTGTCCAGCACTGCGTGCACCAGGAGCGGGTCCCAGGTGTGGTGGGACTCACAGAGCCGCCCACAGCCGCCCACTGTGATGCGCTGCGGGCGGCCGAAAAAGCAACGCTTGCAGATCTCCTGGAAGTACCCCCCGAACTCGCTGGTGATCTCACTGGCAGCACTGGCAGCGGCCTGGAGGGTGGCAGCAGGGTGCTCCCCCAGCTGCGCCTGCAGCACCGCTGCCTTCAGCCAGCGCCGCTCCAGCTGATGCTCCCTCTCAAAGTTCCAGACCATGGCCTCCTCCACGCTCCAGGCGAAGGTGCACTGGTTCTTGTGCCTGTGGCAGCCCGCCCCCATCACGTAGTACCTGCAGACAGCGTAGCGCGCCGGGTTGGGGAAGCCAGGCCGCCGGGACACCTTCCTCCATGCTGTGCTCCTGCGGCTGCGGCAGCGCGCCAGCAGGATCTCGTACATGCACTTGTGCTCCACCTCCCGCGGGTGGTAGGTGATCTCGTTCTCCTTCACGCTGCACTTGGAGCAGACCAGGAGCAGCTCCAGCTGCTGCTGGAGGCTGCCCAGTGGCACCTTCGGGCCGTTGGCCATCGGCATCTTTGGCAGCAGCTTGAGCGGAGCAAAATTAATGGTGGGAAGATCTCAGAAGGTGATGCTGTGGGGAGGAGGTGCCATGGAGCGAGTGGCCTTGTCCTAGCTCACTGCATACCTGCTGGTCATCGGTGCGAGCTCATGAAGCCTGACAAAGGAACAAGGAACAAGTGACTTAGCAGGAAACATCAGACAATCCCTGGCTGGGCACACACAGAGGCACGTGCATAGCCAGGAACCTCACCCAGGCAACCTCGGCCTCAGCACCCTCACCCCCAGCTCTGCTCCGCCACCAGCCCAGGTCCAAGGGGAGTGTTTTGCACAGGAATCAGACTGCTGAGTGCTGCTGGTTCCCAGGAGGGCTCAGCCTGGTCCCCGATGTCCCCATAGACCATCAGCATTTACCACCCAAAGTGGCAGAGCAGTGACTGATCCAGAGGGCCCAGCATAGTCCCCCACAGCAGCCACTGATCCAACTTCCTCTTCCTGCTGCCAGCACATGCCCCACTTTGTGTCCCTCCTGCCAACTTTCTTTCTTTATCCCGTTTTCTTCCCTGAGTTGGTCAGGCAGTCCCACGCTGAGCGGAAGGAACCCAGCTCCAGCCCCTCAGCCCATCCGCCCCATAACACAGAAGATTAATTGGAATTAATTAATGAAGCAACCACCTTCTTTGCTCCTGAGATGCAGCACCCAAGGCATGCTGGAACAGGGCATGCTGGAACAGGGGGCCTGCCGGCACCTCTCCAGCTGACAGCTCTGTAGACATCCGGCTGGGAGAGCTCGGCCCTGGTGGCGAGGAAGGCAACTCACAGCTCACTGCCCTCTCCAGCCACCAGCTCCGGTATTTCCCATCAGTTTCCCGGGTAACCAGGGGCCAGGAGCATCCCTGGGAATGATGCTGCAGGGTTTGGTGGCTGGGCCACGTGGTCAGGGTGAAGGGAACATGCCTGGGCAGATCTGTGGGCAGGGTGTGCTGCCAAGAAAAGCCACCGGCCTCGTGCCGAGCACCCTACTTGGGCTCCTGGCCAGCAGCCACCAGACTGGATCTCTGGCAATACCAGGGAAAAGCAGGATTTGCAACTGAGGTCCAGTGGACAACGGAGTAGAAAGGCAAACCTTGCATTGCTTCTGCATTTTTAATTAAGAACCCTTTCCTCTCTCCAGGGATAAACAGGGTGCTGCGCAAAGTGGGCAGGGAGTGCTGAGTCTGCTGCTCCAGCTGGAGCTCCAGACAACAAACACCAAACTGGAAGTGGCTGAAGCATCACCCACATTCCCAGCATACCCTTAAAGATCTCCTCACCTCCCATCCCAGTGTCACAGCATCCACCTGCTGCTGAGCCATGAAGGAGTCATCTAATCCTACTTCTCTGTGTGCATCAGGTCAGACACGTGCTCAGTGGATAAACACCCGCTTGGTTTATCTCTCAAGGCCTGGCAGCAAGCCTGGCACTGGGCAGAGCTGCAGGTTTCCATTTCAGGAAGCTGTGGGATTCCATGGCAGACTCCCACGCCAGCACTGGCTTGATTAGGGTCACTGTGCCACGCCACGGTGCCACGCCACGAGCTCTGCATCCAGAGCTTAGCTCTGTGACTTCACTTCCAAACCTTTACTTGAAGCACTCAGTGCAGGCTGGCAGTGAAAGAAGAGCAGTGACCCCAGGCTGGCTGGGGCCAGCAGAAAGTCAGGGTATTCCTATCCTCTGGCTGTAACAAGGTCATGATCATTGGAGCAAAACTTTCTGCAGTCCAGGGGTCAGGAGTTTTTTGTTTGTTCTGGTTCTAACACAAAAAAAAAGAAAAATTGGAGCCACAGCTGATGTTCTAGTGCTGCCTGATTGATGCCTGATGCAGATAAAATGCTTTGCACTGAAATGAAATAATTTGAGAAGATTTGAAAATAAGCACCTACAAAGAGAGGAGGGGGAGTGGGACAATCTGTCTTGCCCAGGGGCATCAAGGGATGCTTCTCTGATTCCCAGCAAGACAGCAAAGTGCTGGTGGGGGCTGTGGACCCCCTGGAGCTGCTCCTGTCAAACTGCTCCAGGCTGTGAGTACCAGAAAAGCTCCCGGACACTGGGAACCAGGCAGAAGTCTGGGGAGACACAGCCTGCTCCGAGGGCTGGACTGCGGGAGGGAAAAACCCTGCACCCCTCCTGTTTGAGCCTGGGGAGACTCTTTGCTCCAAGAGAGCATTCCCACTCGCCCTTCCCCGGGAGATCAGGGATGGACTGGAGCTAAGCGAGACCCCAGGGCAGAAGGAGCGTCCCTCGCCACCGCAGGTTCATGTTGCCCGGGACCTTGGCACAGGGCAGGGGGGACACGGGGGCGGCGGTGGCAGCGCGGGGCCAGGCTGTTCCCGGATCTCCGCAGCGGGAACGCCCGCAGCGGGACACAGGTCACGCTCAGCCGCCGAGAGCCTTTCAGCTCCTTTGAAGCTGGCGAGGGCAGCACGTTCCCAGTGGAACTGACATCTGCAGTTTCGGGAACACTTTGGTATCCCTCCGATAGCAGTTCCACCTTCCTTCCTCTGGAAGTCTCCGCCTCCGGCCGAGCCCTCCTGGGAAAGGCGCTCGGGCTCAGGGTTTGTGCGACATCTGTGCACAGATTTCACACCGGTGAAAACTCCAGTGTTCCTCAGCTAGACACACGGGAGAGACAGAAATCTGGTCGCTGGCACTCGGCTCCGTGCAGAGGGAGCCGAACTCCCCGGTCCCGGTACGTCCACTGCCGCAGAGCTCATGGGGAGACGCGGTCCTGCAGCACCGACCCACCCGGTTAAACGCCTAAGAACTGCCCCTAAAAACCGTGCAGGACAGCCAGGGTGCCACTGGAATTCATGTCTTGGCAGGGCATCTCAGCTGGAAAAATCTAAGAGGGAATATTCCACCTTTAAAGGGGTCAATTCCCCTGCTGTTTATTTTTTTAAGAAGGCGTCTGATTTTGAGCAAACTGCCAGAACATGCTCTGGGTCTGGAGGTGGGAGGGAAGAGGAAGGGGAAGTGCAAACCCCGCTCAAAGTCTCTGCACAGCACTACTGCTGACACCAAATTAAAGCTTTTTTCTCTCTACAGCGCACTCTTATACCAGGGAAAAACAAAACCAAAAAAAAAAAAAAAAAAGGAAAAATAAAAGAAAAAGGGAACTTTTGCAATCCAAGCTTGGGTGGAGGGAAGACACAAGACATGAGGAAGCTCGGGGAGGTGTGCCACAAGACAGCTGTCCCACTGGGTATGAAACTGATGTCAACAGGGCAAAATCCAAATGCTTCAGGGAAGGTAAGAGTAGATGGGGAGCAGTATTTACCAGCAAGCCACAGACCATTATTTACAAGCTGAATTTTGTATATTTCAAGAAAAACAACCTTTTTTTTACACTGATCCTGAGAAGCTCTGCCTGTCATTTAAAGCCTCTCACATCCTGCTGATGGGTGACAAATCACCATGACAGACAGAGGCTGGTATATTGTACCCCCAGCCCCACCTGGGAGAGTTCTGCCTCTCTCCCAGGCACCAACACAACCCCACAAAACCTCTGCCCAGCTCTGGTCCAGCCTTGCCACGAACCAAACCCAAACAGAGCACAGCATGGCCTTGCTGATGGCATTTCCTCTGTGCTCAGGAAGATGCTTTGGGTCAGGGCCGGGCCACGCTGTGGCCAAACATCGTCCCTGGCAGGCGCCTTGCAGGGCAGAGATAATCACACTTCCCTGGGATTGGTGAGGGGAAGCACGGCTGCGATAGAGAAATGCTCATCGTGCCCCTGCATCCTGATGCTCTGCACCCGTCCTATCCCAGCAGGAGGAAGGCAGCCCTTCTCTGAGCTCTTGGCTTTGTTAATTATTGACTGAATATTAGGCAACGGCTACGCTGGAGTAAGCCAAGTGCCCCTCGATCGGAGCAAGTGACGTGGATCAGTGTTGGGAGAGGGATGGGGACAGGGGACCACGTGCCTCGGGTGGCTGCAGCCCCACAGCCCGGTTACCAGACCTAGCCAAGCACTGGCCCTTGGAAGTTTTTCTACAGCTACAAGGAACACTCAGAGCAACAGCGCAAGACCTTCCCAGCACCGCCAGCACTCCACCAGTGATTAGCGCGGCGGGGCTGGCCGGGAGGGTTTGGAAACAGTGGAAGAGGGGCTGCCTGGCAGATGCTGGCCAGTGCCCCCCCACCCACCACCCGCAGTCCTCCTGGCTGTACCGAAAACGCATCCTTCTGGAATCTCCCTCCAGTGCAAAAACAGCCTCCAAAGTTCTTGGCGCCCCCCTTTCCCAGCCTTTTTCAACCAAACAGCTCACTCCACATCCCACTCAAGAGCTGGCACTACCAGCCTGGCTCTGCGTGACAGCCGCGACACCACTGCCCGAGTGTGTGTGCAGGCACAGACCCTCCAGTTTGTGCCGAGTCCCGAGACACGTGGACCCCAAGACGCTGCATTTGCTTTTATCCAACTGTAAGAAGTTCACCGGGAGCTCCCAGATGCCATCCCCGGAGTTCAGAGGCGGCAGCAGGGTTAAAATATCGCGGTCGCGGGCATCGCTCACCGAAGGCAGCACCGTGCATCCCCGGGGTTCTCTCCCCACCCTCCAGACAGGGCTTTGCACCTCAAAACCTGCACTCTGGCTCATGACCCTCCTCTCCCGAACGCATCCCAGCCCAGGCAGGGACGCTGCGAGCCGGGGTGGGGGCTGAGCGGGATGCGCACCCCGCACGCCCTGCAGCACCCCAGGGCTCGCTGCGGGGCTACCGGGGGCACCCTCGGTCCGGCAGCCCCCCAGGGCGCTCCGCTGACCGCCCATCCCCGGAGCTCCCCCACCCCCGGAATGCCCCCCGCCGCTCTCACCGCCACCGCCGCCGCCGCCGCCGGGGTGGGGGGACCCGCGGGGAGCCGGGGACTCGCCGCCGGCGGCAGTTTCGCTTCTCGGGCCTCCCCGCATTCAAACCGGGGCCGGACTTCGCGGAAATTGCATCACTGCGGCCCCGCCCCGCCCCGCCCGCCGGCATCGGGGGGAGCAGGAGCCGGCACGGGCACCGGGCGGGCACCGGGCAGGGGGAATCGGCATCGGCACCGACAAAAGCCCCGGCGGGCACCGGGATCGCCACCAGGCGGGGGGAGCCGGCACCTGGCAAGAGGGACAGGCGGTGGGGTGGGGGAGCGGCACCGGGGGGAAGGGGCACCAAGGAGAAGGGGCACCAGCATCCTGGGCAGCGGGAGCCGGTACCGGCACCGGGAGCGGCACCGGCACCGGGAGCGGCACCGGCGGGACAGCACCGCCCGCATCGTGCAGCGAACAGCACGGGCGTTCCTGGGGTACCAGCCTCACACAGCGGCGCCGTCCCAGCCCCGCATCCCCGCACATCGGGGCCGTCTCCCCCAAGCGCGGAGGGGCCGCTCCCGGGGGCGCTGCTCACCTGCAGCCGGTCCGGGTTCCCCGCGCTCAGGTTCGGTCCAGAGCCGGGAGCGGCGGCACCGGAGTTTTAAGTGAATATTGAACGGCAGCCCCGGTCCTCAGCCCGGCCTCCCGGCTGCCTCCTTTTTAACGGGCTCGGGGGAGCGGAGGTGGGGGGCAGAGCGCTGCCCTCCTTTCTGTTCATCACTTTCGTTTTCCGTTCGCTTCCCCTGGCGCGATGCATCCGCTGCAGAGCTCAACCTCGAGCCAAAAACGAACTCAAACCCCAATTCCACCCCCGGCAGCAGCCGAGTCTCATTTGCATCGTGTTTCGCGGGGCGGCTCAGACAGCCAGGGGCCGAGACCCCGCACCTCAGCTTGTGGGCACGTGTTATCTACTACACAAGCACCATCAGCTGATGCTCAGCGCCCAAGAAGTGGGGGTTCCTCAGCAGCCGGGCTGTGGAGCCCCTTCTCAGCCCCTTTGCACCTCACCAAACCCATCCCACAACAGCTCAACACCTCCTTCCAGGGGAGGCAGTGCCCTCCCCCTGAGCAGTTTGGTGAGGGGCGAAATTTGCGGATAATACACACAGAACCAGCAAACCCTGACTCCCGGTATGACCCCAACACACAGCACCCAAGCAAAATCCCAGGAAGCTCCCCTAAGAGTCCCAGGAACCCACAACAGCAGCTGCATCTCACCAGCCTGGACACAAGGCTTCAGAAAGTCCTGACCTGTAAAGCAGAGGCTGTGCACAACACTGCACAAGCCCCAGCATTCCCACTTAATGGAATTATCTTCATGCCAAAAGCCGGCTGCAAGCCCTGGAAACGACCAGGGGAAACGAACACACCTCCAGCTACAAGTGGCTGTAAGAAATCACAGGCACCAGAGGCAAAGTGTCCCTGCTGACATGGACGCTGTTCAATCCTTCCACCGACTGATGGGCACGTCGTGCTTGGTGGTGCCACCTCAACACAAAGCCAGCCTTAGCAACAAAAGAGAAGTTTTTCCTCAAAGCAAATGGGAGGAGGAAACACAGAGCCAGCCTGTGGGGCACGCCGGCACTGGAGCAAGGCGGAAGGAGGGGCAGAGACCGGTTTTTGGCACGTTTGTCAGCACCGGTGGAAGGAGGAAGAGAAACAATGTTTTTGGCCTTCCTGCTTTGTGCAGTCGAAGCCATTGGGTGTCTCAGAGGGAGCTCTCACCCTGCTCCCATCCAGCAGCACCCTGGGGAGCCAAGAAAAGGGTTTTCCCACCAAGGAGCCCAGGTCTCTGGGTGCTGAAAGGACCCACTGGAGCAGAGGGCAGGGGATGGATCCCTGCAGAGCACGGGGTGGCTGTGGAAACCGGGCATTCCTGGGCAGCAAAGCCACCAGGTCTGTGCAACAACACCCTGGTCACTGCTGGACCCGCGGCAGGATGGGCCACAGCTGCCAGGCTCTGCTGCACTCTGTGCTCTGTCAGCAAGGAGCAGTGGGTGGCTCAGCCTCACAGCAGCATCTGACCCCAAGAAGCCCCTGTGCTCAGTGTTCCCGTCCAGGAAAGCTTAGTCCTTGCAGCTGCCATGGGAACTGTTATGGTTTGTGCAGCACCAGGGCCCCACCCCTGCCTGGGAAGGAGTGACCAAGTGAGGCCCAGCCCTGGTACCAGAGTGGTCCATGGTGATAGAGTCCATCCCCGTTTGCTACTGCCTGGGGCAGGAATCGTCTCTGCAGCCTTGACTCTAAACCACAGCAAAGGTCTCTGTGACAGCATCAGACAGCAGAGAAAAACAAACCAAATACCTGGCACTACACCCCTGAGGAGCCAGGATGGGCAGCGCCCAGCTCACCCAGGGGGAGCAGCCTTGGCACTGAAGCTTGGTTCAGGTTTTACAGGCGGGATATTGGAAGTTTCACTGATTTTACAGGTGGGATGTTTTCCCTCCAGCTCTAGAAGCAAACAGCTTTCACTGTATTATATAAAGCTTCCGGCCCCGCTCAACACACACGAGGAGCAGTGGAGCAGCCCAGGGAGCAGCCGGCTCTGCCGTCCCTCCATCGCTGGCGGCAGAGCGCAGGAAGCCACGGCTGGAGCCTCCTTTGGGAGGAGGCAAAGCTGCGTCACCACATCCACAGCATTAGGGCGGGGGAGCGCCGAAACCCAGGATCTGCCGATTTTAGACAAACAAACACCGAGCCGAAAGCGCTGAGTTTCGGTTTCCATTCCTGCGGCGACACGGCCGACAGCCACGGAGCGATTTCCCCAGGAAACCATCGCTGCTGCTCCCCACCCCAGCGCCAGACACGCTGCCCTGTGTGCTGCACACCCCCACGCTTGTCCGAGGAAGTTGCTGGGAGCTGGGAGAGGATGCTGTCCCGATCTCCTGTCCCGGTAACAGCCCTAACCTTCCCAGAGACATGCAGAGAGTGAGGAATTGGTGATTTCTCACAGCCCCCACTCCCTGGCACACCTGGCTCTGCTCGGGGTGCTGCCGGGAAGCGGGAGCCTCTGCTCTTTCCCAAACACTGCAGTCTGCTCCCGTGGATACCTGGAGGAGAAAATGCAAGTGGCTGAGTCTCCATCACCACACAATCGAGGGAAAAGCAGGGACTTGGCATGAATCATCCGCAGCCCTTATGTAATTTTGTCTCTGGGTGCAAGTCCTCTACAGCCGGCTGTGAGTGGAGCAGCCTTGAGCTCCCCACGGGAGAAAAGGGGAGCAGATCTCAGCCTGAGCACCCAAGGGGGTCCCAGGAAGGCAGTGCCAGCAGCACCAGGCTGGTAGAACGTGTGCTGAGAGCCCCAGCCCTGCCCAGGGACCCCAGGCTCACAGAGCAGGTTGTCACACTGGCATCCACAGCAATGTCCCAGTTTTGGGGTGCACGACACCCACCGCAGCCTTAGGAGCCCGCAGTGATGGGTGCAGGCCCCGGGGAGGGCGTGGGGGCTCCCCCCTGCAGAGCCCCAGGTCTCAGCGCCGCGGGGAGGGCGAGCTGATCCACAGGTGGGATGTGCTCTCCAGGAGCAACGCTTAACCACCCCTGCTGAAACCAGGGCTGCAAGGCCAGGATCTACAGCCACTCTCACATGGAACTTCCCCCCGGCCAGGGAATGTTGTCCAATCGCCCACGGCCGCATTCAGCCCGAGGCGACTCATCCAGACACTGATAATCTCTGCATACAACTTCCCTTCTTTGCTTTTCCTTCTCAGCCCTCATCCTACGGCGAGCTGCTGACTCTGCAAGCCCCCAGCTGCCCTCGGCCGGGCGGGGAAGCACCGCGGCCACTCGGGAGCGGCACAGCCACCCCAGGAGAGGAGCACGTCACCGGGGCATCCCTGAACGTCCCAGGCGTTCTCTCGAGGGAACCAGGGCTGCCCCGCCTGCACCTCCCTGACCGGCTGCCCCGAAAGCTGCTGCAAAGGGAGAGAAGAAATCCAAATCTGCCTGCTGAGCTTTTATTGCTTAGGGAGCTGTTTACGTCCCAAGGAAGAGCTGCTTTGCAGGGCAAAGTACACCCACGCTGGGAATGCTTTGCCAGTGAGGTGATCTATAGTCTCCAGGGCAGGTAAAGGTGCACGGAACCAGAGAGGAGCTGCTGCCTCCAGCTTGCTCTGCTCTGCCCCAGCCCTTGCTGGCCCACACCAACACAGAGCTGACACAAATCCTGTCCCACGCCGCACTCCACCTGATTCCCTCTCAGATACCTTTAAAGAGGAGCCAGGAGGTTCCTTCAGCTGTCCCCTTTCCACCTGAACATTCCCTCTTCCACAGCCCCTGGATAATCTGGACGAGTTTGGCCAAAGCAGAGATGGCTGCAGTAGTCTGCTCAGCCCACAGCTCTCCAGAGCTGGGCAAAGGCAGCACAGCTTTCCAGCCCTGGCACTGCTGGGGAAAGGTGTCACTGTTGCAGAGGCATTCACTCACCCTTGCAGCAAAGGGGAATTCCGGCTGGAAACTCACCTCAGGTGTGGCTCAGCACTGCTGCTCACGCTGAAGAGGCAAAAGGCAGCTCAGGCTGATCACAACCCTTTATATGTCCTCGGTCTGATACGCTACTGCTGTCCCAAGTACAGAGATATGACAGCGATATCTCAGCAGCAGCCAGCTGGGAGGGAAAACCTCTGATAAGGCAGGACTCCTCCTCAGTTGTGGCCCCAGCTGAGTCTCGGCCAAAACGAAACAAAATCTAATGCTTCAGAGGAATAGATCACTTTTCTTCCTGATGACGTGTCAGAACTCTCCTAAACATAGGTTGGGGACCAGTGGTTATCAGCACTGGGTGCAGCCAGGCTGTCCCAGCCGTGCCATGGACAACCAGACTTTGGAGCTGCATTTCAGGCTCCTTGCACACCCACGGCCAGAGGGGACACAGACATTTATATTCAATAAAGTGTGTTCCTGTCCTGCCTTAGCCCCCATTTCACAATTAAAGCTGTCATACCTGGACATAGAAAACGCAATAAACCAGCAACATTCTTTCAAAAAAATATTTATTACTCAATAAAGTGACCTGTCGTTGCTGCTGTTGCCAGATCAAGTTTGGAGAAACCCCAACACTCCAAGCACCCGACTCCTTCCAGCCGGAGACAGCGTGAGACACACAGGCCCTGGGATGGGACCTGGTGAGAGTTGCAGTGAGTGGGGTGGCTGAAGGAGAACTGGGGCATTGCCACCCCATTACAGAACAGCTGCTTGATCCCAGCAGGGAGGGAATGGCAGTGTCCGGCTCCCGCGGGATGCTGGGGACAGCAGGGTGCCCCCTTGTGAGGAAGTGTGAGCTCCTTGGAGCACAGCCGTGGGGCTCAGCTCTGCACGCTCTGCAGCACGGCTCTGCCATGCAGAACGAGCTTCCCAACCAGGGCTTTGCTTAAAAATCGCCGTTGGCTTAAAAAAAATCCCAAGAATGGATTTTTTTTTTTGAGAAAACTAGAAAAAGACCCTAAATCCTCAGAAGTCACAGCTCTTCTCAGCCTGCTGGGTTCCTCTCTTCCTGCTCCTTCCCCAGCAGACCTGGGCAACCACCATGCCCACCGTCACAACAGCTCCCACTTGTTTCTGCCACCCAAAGCCAGTGTCACGCACAAAACTGAACCTCCCAGGGCCTGTGCCCATGCTGCCAGAGCCCTTCCTGGTGTCAATGATTGTACACATCCATGGAATTCCTGCTCTTGGCATCCCTCTCCACTCCTGCAGCCCCTAGGGATGGGGAGCAGCCAGCTCCCTGCACACCAGACCCCCTGGCAGCTTCTTTTTGCTACCGCCTTCTCCCTGCTCCTGCCCACACCTCTGATGGACACTGCTCCAGCTGTGCCTGCCAACGAGGCTGGGCTGATGACCCAGAGCAGGAAAGCTATTCCAAGAGAACAGGGGAGGAAAGCTTTATAAAAAAATAAGCTTTTTTCTTCCCTCCTCCAAACAAGGCAGAGCATTTCTGCCTTTCCCTTCTCCAGGCATCCTTCCTCCCCCCTCCTTCCCTCTGACCTGAACCTCCATGTTCCCAACACGAGCCGCTCTGAGTCTCGTTAGCCCGTGCCCCTCACGACACCGCTCCTCGTCCCACAGCACAGCCAGAGAAGAGGCAGTTCCCCCCAGAGTGGCACGGCCAGCGTCCCTCCAGGCAAGTCCCCCCTCTCACTTCTGCTCCGCCTCATCAGCCACTGCAGTCACCTCGATGGCGGCGGCAGCGTGCTCATCCCCGGCAGCCTCGGTGGCACCGGACGGGACAGTCACGACCGTGCTCCCACCGGGAGCTATTTGTGTCACATTCTGGATGGTCGTGCCAAGTCCTGGAAGCGTCAGGAGCTGGAAGGGGCTCACCACCTTCACCACGGTGCTGCCGTCCTGGACCGCGGCCGTGCTCAGCACCGTCAGGTTGGAAGCGTCCGGGTGGATCTCCACCGTGCTGGGGAAGGTGGAGCCGGCAGAGGCCAGCACCGTGTACCCGCCCAGCAGAGGGGAGGCGGGGGAGCTGGCGGCGGGGGGCTGGGCCGGGCTCTTCCCCAGCACCGAAGGAGGGAGGGCCGAGACCACTTTGCCAAGAGGGAGATTGGCAACCTGGGACACCGGCACGCCGGGGGTGACAGCGAGCTGCGCTGGCTGGGACAGGACTTGGGAGGTGATGGCAGCTGGTCCAGAGGTGGCCCTGGTCAGCCTGGGGCGTTTCAGAGGCGTGGGAACGGAGACGGGTGTGAGGGTCATCAGGACGTTGTTGAGATGCTGAGATTTGTGCTTCAGCTCCTTCGCTCGCTTGCGGTGCTCATCACACTGCTGCTCCAGAGCTGCGGGGAGAAGAGGTTTGGCTCAGCCTGGATACAGGACAAGCTTCCCAGAGGCCTGTGGCAATGCCTGGTGTGGCTGGTTTAACAATCACCAGCTTTAACACAACCCCCACTTTCTCAGCCCAAAAGAAAAGGGGCTGGCAGCGATGCCCAGTGCCACACTGGTGTGTCCAGGGCATACCTGCCAAATCCCGTGTGTACTGCTCCCTCGAGCGATCCATCTGGCACTTGTGGCTGGCCAGGACCTTCTTGACCAGATCCAGCATCCCAAAGTTCTGGACTACGTTGTTTAGTAAAACAGCATCTTAAAAACAAGACACAGAATCTTTGAGAAAGCAAAATTCCCTGCGCAAACTATTTGTGGCTTGGCAAAAGCCACACGACAACAAACACGTCCAGCTGAGACAGCCAAAATCTGTGGGAGGGTAATGCAAGATGCTGGGGAAGAGGAGAAGGCAGAAGCCATGAGAAAGGGCAGGAGGTCACCAGCATATAAACAGTCCTCGCCTGCCTAGCAGGGGTGATAAGAAATCTGCTGGCACAGTAGCTGCTTGCTGCATCGTTATTCCAATGGCCTCAATTCCACCTCAGTTCCCAAGCCAAGCATTTGTCCAGAGTCAGAGCCAGCAGAGAGGAAGTCCCAGGCACAGGGAATTGGAGAACTGAGGTCACCTGAATTATGCCCAAACCCAGTCTCACCAATCAGCCAGAAATGAGATTTTTTTTATGATGAGCTATGTCCCTAGAGTGCCATCCAGATATCCCTAAGGATAAAAAAATCCACTAGCCCCCCTCCCAAGATGACTGACCACCCATGTCCAGATCCTTACCCCCAAGCTGCAGCGGGGGATCCTGTGCTCGCTGCTGCAAGCCCTTCATGGTCTCCACCAGCTCCTGGTGGAACTCATGGATCACTTCTTCCAGAAGACCACTGTCCTTCAGACCTTGCCAAAAAGCAAAGGTGTCATCTGGAGAAAGAGGAAGCAAGGGAGAACCTCAAAATCCTCGGCAGGCTTTAACAGTAATCTGTTATGGCTTCCCTGTGGACAATCCTGCAGGGGTGCAATCCTGCTGGGCTGAGAGAGACCCCTGAGGTCACAGGGCTGGGGCAAAGCCCACCCAGAGCACGGACCCAAAGGAGGATATGCTCTCCCCACCCAGGTCGCACACCAACAGGAGACTTTGCTACAGCCTGCAGCACCGAGGAAAATGATTTCATGACCCCTCTGACAAGATTTTTTTTTCCCCTGAGCCATATTTGGTGCTGGCTTTGATATGCTGGTGTTTGGAAACAACTTCATGCCAAGGTTGCACACCCAGCCTGCACACCAGTGGGATATAACATATTCTTATGTTATTCTTATAACATACGAATAATCCCAGTGGAGGTTTATGCAAGGCTGCTCTGGTAAGAGGGTCCTTTCCTGCTCCTTACCCTGCTGCTTCCCTCTTTTTCCACATCTCCTCCACCCAGCGACCCCAAGCCATACCTCCAATGCTGGTGCTCCAATCACTGGCATCCTCACATGTTTCTATGGTTATTGTAGCCGGGGATCCGTTCACTGCAACCAATAGCAAAAAAGAAGAGAAAAAAATTCCCAGGTCCTGATTCTTCCCTGTATTTTCACAGGCTCTTTCCAAGGGAAGCACTCCCTTGCTGCATGTCTGTGACTTCTCCTTTATATTGCATAGGATCACATCTGTTTGAATGCAGATCTCAATGCTGAACAGAGATGCCCAAGTGGTTGCAGTGCCAGCTGTACTTATTTTCCTACATTGAAGTGTAACCTCCAGGGATTGCTCCTGCAACCTTTGCAGCACAAGAACACATGCTTGAAAGCAGCATTTCCCTCCTGTTCCCCCCCTGCAAACACACCAGCACTGCTCAGGGCAAAAGTCAAACAGATTTAGAGTTTGATATTTTTGGCCTTTTCACCCAGCCACTGTTTGTCTGGAGGGTTTCTAAAGCCTCCAAGGGAAGAGCAGCCCCCCCACTGCACAGGGATGCAGGGGGGATTCCTCCTTCCCTCCAGCTCTGCCAAATCTCAGCAGTTCTGTTACCATAGAGCCGGGGAACAGGCGTCATTCATGCCGTGCGCAGGAGCGGGATGGATGGGAACCTGGCCAGAGCCCCACGGAGCTGTGCAGAGCCTTTGGAATGCTCAGTTGCAGCCATTAAATCCAGTCCCTCTGCTCCTTTACTCCTCAGCTTTCAGGGCTCTGGTTATTTCAGCACAGCCCAGCAGCTGGCAAACATCTCTCATTAATGAGCTCATGTTGAACAGGGAGGCTTGAAGTGGGCTGTGCTGTGCATTATCATCAGCTTCCCCACCACAATTCCAGGATGTGGTGGATGGCTGCTCTGCAGAGCCAGCCAAGGGGCTTATCCTGTCCCAGAGCACCACCAGGAGCTTGGGGTGTGGGGCACTTTGGGGGCTGTTCTTAATGCTCAGGGGTGAAAGGAGTTAAATATAGAAGTATTTCAAAATTAGAAGGCATTCCAATGGAACAGTTGTCTGTAATTAAAGGTCAAATTCATAAAATCAGAGAATGGTTTGGGTTGGAAGGGACCTCAAAGCTCATCTCATTCCAACCCCCTGCCATAGGCAGGGACACCTTCCACGAGACCAGATTGCTCCAAGTGCTGTCCAGCCTGGCCTTGGACAGTTCCAGAGATGGAGCACCACAGGGACCTTGGTTATGTGGCATTTGTGTGCTCTGATGCATCAAAGCCCCTGCTGAGGGTGAGGAATGGCTGCACGTACCATCAGCAGAGGCAGGAGTCAGAGGGATGTACTCTGTTGATGTCTGGCTGGTCAGAGACACCCTGGCTCCAGTCAGGTCAATTTTGGTGCTCCGGCAGGTGTTGGAACAGACCTTTGTGTGCTGGTAGAAATCCAGCTCTCCTGAGTCCATAATCTTCCTGAAAGACAGGGAGTAAGCACAAAGGCACATCAGCAACAGCTAAGAGCTCTGGCCGCCTGCACACCGAACTTCTGAGTCCCAAAATGTCAGGAGAGCAGGCAGAGCCAACAGGAGCCCTTACTGGGATTGATTAACTCATTTCTTGAGGAAGGAAGGGGAAAAGAGAGCCCCTATCTGATGCCACCAGCATATTCCCTCTGAAGCTGCAGCTTCCAGCCAAAGGGTCAGCTGGAGTCTCAGTTCAGGGTGAGACCACAGGGAGCATCTTTCTTGCCTTTTAGATTCTACAGCTCTAGAGGAGGCAGGACATAACCGTATTTATAAACTAAATCAAGTCTCTCATCTCACTGAAAAGGAGTGGCAACACTGGAACATGGGATCTTCCAATCCAAGAACATTATCTCCAAAACTGTCCCAGGACTTGCTGGCCAACAGCCACCTCAGCTTCCCAAGATTTGCTCCCATGGGCTGCTGAGTTTGCTTTCAGACATTCCCCTCAAGTTTTTTTTCTCCTCTCAAAACCCTGCCTTGACAAAGCCTAAACCTATTATGCAAAATTTATGTGGAGCAAAAGCTGCTTAAAAGGAATATGGGAGATGCCTGCATTGAAGCAGAAGAATACAAGGAAAAGCAATGTCACCCTGTGAAAAGAGCACAAAACCACTGACTATTCCTGGGGAAAGAGGTGATTCTTTTTTATCCTGCCCAAAGGCAGAGAAAGACTAATTAAATCACAGTCTCGGGCTGGTGTTCAGGAGGACCATAGAGGAATTGAATTACTGTAGTTAATACTAGAGAAGAGAAATGCTTGCAATAAAGTGGTTTTTTTTGTTTGTTTTTTGTTTTATTTTTTGCCAAGGACTTATTTCGAAGTTATGTCAAGCAGGAGCGCTGCAACCAGAGCATTGGTGATGATCAGACTGATTTCATTTGGTGGGTCATGCTGAGAATCCACAGACAGCATAGCCCAACCACCAACAGCCATTAAAATTTCCAGTGTCCCTACACCAGCTGGAAACTCAGTGTGGTTCAAGCCCTGAAAAGACTAGAGAAATATTTCTTGCCCCAAATTATTCCCTAGGCACAAGGACAGAACAAAGCCATTGGACCGACCACATTTGGGATCAGGCTGTCATTAAGATAAACATTTAATGGTTCATTTGCTCTCTCAGCAGCAAAACCGCCATTCCAAAGGTTTTGTTCCACCCCACCACAATGCCCCAGAAGGAAGTGTCCAGAGATACAAAGGCAGGGACTGACCGGAGCATGATCCCGTTCATCCGGATCGCTCGCTTCCAATCCTTCAAGGTCGACTTGCCTGCCAGGTGCACAAACTCCTTGGGGCTGATTAGGTGATCATGGAACTGCAAAAGGCAGGGGTGCAACATCAGTGCCACGAGCCATAAAGGAGCCAAGGGTGCCCTGTGAGCAGGGTTCAGCCGGAGCCTGGTGGCATTTCCCGGTGCCCAGCAGCGGCTGCAGCCTCCACTTGCCACTGAACACCAGCAAAACAGATGGCTGCCAGGCACTCCCCACCCCAGAGAACACTGCCCAAGTTAGAAAGATTAAAGCCAAACATTGCTGTCACAGATGGTTAGTTAACATCTGTTCCAACCTAAGGGTTCAGGGAGTGCCCAGCTCAGGCAGTACAGCTGGGAAAACACCCATAGCTTGTGCAAGGTATCATTAACAGCAGGGAGCTGCTCATGCTCCCACTAACCATGGACTCAGTGAAAGCTGGGCTGCACTGCTAACATTTGGGTCCAGGGGCACGTTATGCCCCATAGGGGAGAGGGAAGAAGCCCATTTGGCCTTTGACCTCCTGCTCCCAAACACAACCACTGGTATCAGGGAACCTCTGGCCTCTCTGGCAGCGCACACCCACTGCTACAGCAAACCAGCTTCAGGGAGCTGCCACACACCTTGCCAACTCTTCCCTTGCTTTTATTGCCCTACACACCCAGCTGTGCCTGAACCCACACGCTGACCTAACAGCAACCCGCAGGATCAGAGGATTAGAGAATCACTAAGGGTGCAGAAGAGCTCCAAGATCCTTGAGTCCAACCATGATCCAGGCAGTCCTCTTAAGAGCTGCTTCACAGCCCATCCCAAAGGATTTCCCAAATCCAGGGCTCTTCTTTCCCATGGCCATGTTGATCAACATAGAGCAACTCACTGTTACTGCCTGAGAAACAGCATCTCTAAACAAGGACAAAGGCTTCAGCGCAGAGAGGACAGATTTTAGGAGGCAGCAGCATCTATCCTCTGCCTCATGGATAGAGGAGACCACCCCTGCTGGGAAGGGCAAGGACTATCCTTTGGGAGCCTAAGGAGACTCTCCCTCAGCAGGGTATTGTTTGGGCTGTGTACAAATGCCAGCAATGACTCACTCATGGCATGTTCCTGAATTCATGCAAATTTTAACCATGAGTTACCCAGGACACAGCAGGCAACTCTTCAGCAGGTCCCCAATCAATACATTCTTCAAACTATCAACTTTCCAACTGAGCAGACACTGCAAGTGTCCAGATTTCTCAAATTTTCAGTAACTACACAATTTAGTCAGGACAAATATCAGGTACCCAGCACCAGGAAAATGTCATCCTTTCCTACCATGACATGGTTCTGATGCAAAGCAGCTGATCAAAGCTCATCACAACCAGGACGAGCCAGGTGACCTCACAACTTGGGTAAGGGGAAAGCACAAGTCCAGTGCTGGGCTCTCTGTTCTCACCTGCACACACTTCACATTGATTCCAGGGCACACAAACTTCCTCCAGATGAGGTTGGCTTTGCTGTCCCCGCAGGTGATGGGGTAGACAATCTCTGCCTCCAAACTGTCCTCATCTTCAGCCATCTTCACTTCTCACAGGGATCAGAGGAAGGGACAGATCAAAGAGAAACATGAGCCACAGCTCCTGATTCATGTGCCTGAGCCACACACGCAATGAGTTTTGAAACTCAGAAATAGAAAAAAAGTAGATGATGCATGGTGGGGTGTGCTGGGGTTTGTGGCCACCACTCACTTGCACTTTGCTATGAAAGCATCCAAACACCCAAATTTCTCAGGAAAAATAGCCCAGACAGATTTATGCCAAACCAGCTGCAGCTGTGCACAGGGAATATGAGGAGTCATCCATTCTTGATAAAAAAAATGATGTTATCTGAGTGGAGTCGCCCTTGGTTTTAAAGTAAAATTGGTTTTAAGTCCACTCCAGCCCAGCAAATCAGTCTTTGCCCCCTAAATTCGCTATTTCTTGCGACCAAAGCCAGCAGGTTGCTGCAAAACCAACATCCCTGTGGCAAGCTGGAATGGCAGGAGCAAGGCTGGACACAGGGATTCATCCTGGACCAGGAGAGGGCAGCAGCAGCCCAGCCGGCCACTGCCAGCTCCCTGCTGGTCACCGAGCCCCCTGGATGCTGGGAGAGCATCCCCAAGGCCCACTAGAGAACTGCCTGGAGCCCCAGCAGCTCTGCACAGCAGTGCTTGCACTGTCCCACCTGACACCAGCGCAGGGCTGTGGCACACTGGGGTGGTGCAGCTGGCACCAAGGGGCTATGGAAAGAGCTGACCTACCTAGAACCGCTTCCTTCAGGTCTGTGGAGGCTGTGAAGGCAGCAGCAGCTGCAGCAGCTGCATTTTCAGTCTCCAGAGTGTCTTCGTTGATGTCACCACTGGGAAGAGAGGCAGAGGCATTCTTAAGCCATGTGGCTGTGCCACCCCCACACCCGATGCCCTGTGGAGACATTGCCTCAGAAGTCCCTCGGATTACATCTTCCCACAAGAGCTAAGAGTCAGCTCTGGGTTTGGGAGGCTCAGCTCTTTTTTCCATGTGGAGATGAAGGACCCCACAGCAGGCAAGCCCCTGTCAGCAGCCTGGCCAGCTCTCTCTTGCCTCCCCTTTAATCCCAGCCCTGTGGATCTGCCTCCAGCCCAGCCCATGCTGGAGAGCTGGCATGGAGAGAGACTGTCAGCACCGCCCCTTGCTCAGAAGTCACAGCCAGCCTTTGGAAACTTTGCCTGAGATTTCCCCAGGAAAAACATGTGTGAAACATGCTGCTGCTGTCTGGGCAATGGACTGGCTGAATCCCCTGGTATGCAGGATGCTTCAGGGAGCAGGATCTCAAGGAGCCACAGAGATACTATAAAGGAGTTGGACAAACCCCAAGAGCAGATCTGTGAGCAGAGATAACACAACGTGAGCTACAGACAGTTGCAATACAATCTCTGAGCCTCTTAAAATTTGATATATCCATGATATTCATTAATAGCTGGCTATACAACTGCTTCCATTGTCCCCACACTGAGAACTCCACCTTCTCTGGGTGCTCTGACCATGGAGTCACACAGTGGGTCCTGCACAGCAGCCACTCCCTCGCTGTTCTCCCAGCTCTGCTCCAGCAATACAGAGCCCCAAGCCACTCCAAGGAGCTTCCCACACTGAGGGGGAACAGGCACTTCTGGCTGGGATGTGGGACATGCTCCTCATGCCCTTGGCTTTGGAGGTGAGGTCCCAAAGGGAGGGAGCCCACATTGGTGCCCTTATGGATGCCACGTGTACATCACAGCCAGCACTCAGCAGAGACCATTCCTGATGGGTTTTCATAGAAACACAGAATGGTTTGGGCTGAAAGGGTCCTTAAAACTCATCTTGTTCCAAGCCTGTCCCATGGGCAGGGACACCTTCCACTATCCAGGTTGCTCCAAGCCCTATTCAGCCTGGCCTTGAACAATTCGAGGGCTGGGGCAGCCACAGCTTCCCTGAACAGCCTGTGCCAGGGCCTCACCACTCTCACAGGGAACAACTTCTTCCTAATATCTAATCTAAGATAGATTTTTTTAGATGTATGTTTGGTGGTAGTACTGAAGCTGACTAATTGCTGCAGAAGCTTGACCTGCAGGGGCAGGGGGAGAAATACAATTAGCTTTTCACATACTTTGGCATATAAACTCCCTAGGAAAACTCCACAGAGAAAATAAACCCGAGACCTCCCTCAGTTTGGTACCATGGATGAATTAAAAGACAGTCCTAGTGACTCACTGGCAACCACATTCCTCACCCTGATGCCACGGGGACAAGGAAATTCAAGAGCAACTGGTTTTTCCATTCTGGGCTCCTAACACACAGCTCCAGGGTGGAACTGCAGCTTCAAAGCATCCCTCCCCTCGGCAGCTGCAGGGCAGGTTCCTGTGGGGAGCATAAGAGATAAGGAATGGTGTGGGCGGCAGCTCAGCCTCACCAGGTGAGTGGCTCAGAGATGCTGCTCCAGAGACAGGGGAGACAGCTCCCGCTGTGACAGAGAGAAGATGGACACAACTCTGCCTCTGCAGCTCACAGTGACCACCAGCCCAGAGCACTGCCATGGCATGGGGAGGGTAAAGGAGTAGAAAAGGTAAACTCTCAGCTAAGGCATTGGCACACAGGTGATGATTACATGAGTGGCAGCCTGACAGAAGGATTCTAACCCGGGGTTTTTCATCAGTTTGCTGCTGGGTTCTTGCATTTCTCCAGGTCAGCAGTGGCACTGCAGCAGGGTGCCAGAGGAAGCAGCCCCCTCTGGCACACAAAGCCCAGCACCTGACAGCCCTGACCTGCCTCCAGATCAAGAATTTCCACCAATTCATCCAGAAGAAACCTCCCAGCAGAAAGTCAGCACCTTTCGGAGCTTCCTCCAGGACTCCATTGCATTTACACCGCTCAGAAAAATGACCAAAAGGTGCAACTGGATGGGGAGAAATAACCCAGCCCACACCTTAAACCTCCAGAGGAAAACAAACAAACCAACTCCCAGCTTGTATGAAAAATTCAGGCAACTGAAGTCTGCGACTGCCATGGACATGTGGGGGAGAGAAAACCACAAAAAAAGCAAGGGTCTCCAGGCTGTTTCTCCCAACCCATTCCAAGGAAACAGACTGAGGCAGATGCAAGGGAAAACATAAACACCTTCCAAGGCCCAGCAGTGCAGCCCCCCAGCTGGCCCTGCCTTTGCCTGTTGCCATGACAAAGGCAGGGGAGGATGGTTCTCATCTTCCTCCCCAGGAGGATCCATAAACCAGATGGGAGGAAGAGAAGAAAGCACGTGCAGATAACTCAGCAGGCTGGCGCCTCCTTTCTTTTCTGCTCCTGTCTTGCCTGGAAACTTGAGAGAGAAAAGTCTCCCCCAGAATCCTGTGCTGATCAGAAATACAAGAACCTCATCAGAGTACCCAGCACAGATCCCCTCCTCTCGCAGACCAAAGAGAAAAGCTTCTTGCTCATTATTATTTTCCCATTTCCCTCAGCCTTTGCCTTAAGAATGCATGAACAAATTAAGCTCTTAACAACTGGTTGTATAAAGGGTTGTTTTAATAGCAAACCCATACCCAGATGAGCACTAGAAAAAGGCACCAACCCCCAAGCTGAGTTTGGTT
Source organism: Cettia cetti (assembly GCA_013401135.1). Taxonomy (NCBI): domain Eukaryota; kingdom Metazoa; phylum Chordata; class Aves; order Passeriformes; family Sylviidae; genus Cettia; species Cettia cetti. The sequence goes on from VZUI01072928.1 coordinate 68,851, forward strand.
TAACTGTCACACAAGGCAAGCTGAAAGCTCCCCATGTGAGTGATGACCGAGCCAAAACCAAGGGATCCCAGCCCATGCCTGCAGCTGCTCTCCTGACACCAGCTGGGGCTGCAGAGGGAAACCAGAGGGAAAGGGAGGAGCCAGTGCCACTGTGGCATTGCCCCAGAAAGGAGCAGAGCCTGGTGGGGGCACACAGAGTGACCGTGGGTGGCTCATGCTGCCACCCACCACCAGCCCCATTGCCCTGCTCAGTGAGGGGAGTCAGGCAGGTTTTACTCTGTGACCCCAAAATTCACATTCTTTCCATTAACCCACTACCATCCCCAAGATGCACTCTGCATCCAAGAGCAGCCACATCCCAAGTATCACATCTGGCTGCTTCTCCACCGAGCGAGACAAGGGAGTCTCCATGGGACAGAGAACAGGAGGAGTAGAGCCCTTCTTCCTCACCATCACTGCTCTTCTGGGAATTGAAAAGGTTCTTGGAAACACTCAGAGACAGGGTGTGGAGGAAGAACAGGGCAGATCCTGCCCATCCCAGCACCAACAGCTCTTGCCTCTGCCTCTCCCTGCCCATTCTTTACCAAATTTTAATCTATTAATGGGCTTTATCTCAGATGGAGCAACAAAAAGGGAGGCACCGGGACTGAATTGTCACCTTCTACCCTGCCCAAAAGCCCCAGGGCACTGACACAAAGAAACGTTTGAGAAAATGAGACAAACGTCTTGTGTAGAGCAATAAACAGCCATTCAACGCCCACTTATTTCAGACAAACCTGCCTGGATGCAGCTCCAGGTGTGAACCTGGATTTTCTGCCCATGAAAGAACAAAACACACAAATGGCTCTGGGTCAATCCCACTCAAAAAAAACACAGAGAAATAATGCAGAGTCCATTAATATGTGGGCCTTCAAGGTACCAGTCAGGCTCTTTGGCCATGGCCAACCTGCCACTGAACAGAGTAGACCTGAACAAACAGCAGCCCTGAATCTGAAGTGCCAACAAAAAAGGCAGAAATTGGGCAAAACAGCAGCACTTCAACAATCAGACCTTCACTCCGGTTCTTTGCACAGTGCCTCCCCATTCAGGGCAACATTCAAGGACACCTCTCTCACTCCTATCACTGGCTGTGGAGGTTCCTGCAGAGCTCAGCCAAAAACCAGCAACCCCAAACCTCTTCAACCTTCAGGAAGGGGAGCTCAGCTGTACCACCCTCAACCTGTTGTGGACAGACTTGTCTCTTGGAGTTCAGTACAGCCCTCATGAAATAAATAGAAAAACACTGATTTAGCTACCACTGTCCTGTTCCAACTGGATTTGTGTCCACTCCAACATCAAAATCCACTCAGAAAAAGGTATTTGGGGTTGGTCTTTTTTTCCCCCCTGCTCAAAAGATGGAAAGAGTGGAGCCTGTTGTGCACAGAGCTGCAGAGCCCTGGGTATGGGAAGCCCTAGCAAGGAACTGGACACTCCATGGCCAACAGTGAGGTCCCCACAGTGAGCAGGGATGCAGGAGGAAGCAGTGGGGGATCCAATCCCAACCTACAACCACGCTTGGGAGGGTTTCCAGCACCAACCCCATCTCTTACCCGTGCTGGGACAGGTTGGTGGTGACCAGCACTGTCTTCACCTCCTCCATGCCACCCCCGTCCACCGCGCCGTCCGGCGTGGTCACCACCACCACCTCCTCCATGTGGACACTGACGTCCGGCGTGGCCATCGTGGCAGGAGCGGGAGAGCCGCCAGTCACCAGCTGCTTGTGGAGAAATGGGGGAAACCCAGAGTCAAAAAGGTCTCCCTGCTGAGCTCGGTCATGGAAGGATCCTGGGTGTGCTGGGAGCAAGGAGAGAAGGGACTGCAGGGACTCCGAAGGAGAAGGGGATGAGCAAATCCCCTCGTGCTCCATTCCCAGGAGGAGGGATGAGGGGAAGCTCAACCCAACACACACTCTGCAGGCTGAGTGAGAATGATGGGCATGGGTGGGACTGGGGTGCAGGAGGTGAAGGGCAGAGTGTGAAAGAGGTTCAAAAAAAAAATGTTCCTGGCATCCACCATCAACTCTATGAAGATACTCCGTTTGAAGGTGCATTTCCAAATGTATTTCAAACTGTCTCACGATTTCACACTGTTGGAGGAGCTTGTCACTGTCTCCTCCACAGTAGAACAGGGATTCTTCCCTCCTCCAAAGTCACACACACAAAAAATCAAATTAAAAAAGCACGTCAAGCCCGCAGAAACAGTGACATCTGGAAACTATTTCAAAGTGTGCATTTCTAATAAATCAGCAATAGATGTAAGACAGCATTCCATCTACAGCTCTATTGGAGCCCCTTTAGGAACTGAAAGGGACTCTCAGGTCTCCTCAGAGCCTTCTTTTCTCTTCTCTAGCTCTCTCAGCCTGTCTCCAGAGCAGAAGCGCTCCAGCCCTCAGAGCATTTCCATGACCTCCTCTGGACTCGCTCCAGCAGCTCGACATCCTTCGGATGCTGGGGGCTCCAGAGCTGGATGCAGCACTGCAGGTGGCATCTCACCTGAGGAGAGCAGAGGGGGAGAATCCCCTCCCTTCCCTGCTGCCCACAATGCTGGGGACCAGCCCCTGTCCAGGCATGGAGAAGTTGATGCCTACAAAACATCTCCCACAGCATCTCTAGCACTGGTGCAGCCCACACAGAGACAGGTAAGGGAACACCTTGTCCAGGTCTGGCTGCTCCAGGCTCAGACCCCCATGGAGTACTCCAAGCAGTGGCACAGAACACAGCAGAGATGCCACCTGGCTCCCACCACTTCCACAGGCACAGCTGGAGCATAGCACTGACCCAACATGTCCAGTGTGACTTCACAACCAAGTTCATGCCCTGCAGAAACACCAGCCTGACCCATAGGGACACCACGAAGTGCTCTTTACCTCCACAGACCCCACAGGGCTCATCCAAGGTGGAATGGCCCCTCTGTGCCAGCCCAGCACAAAGCCACTAGCAGAAGCACTTCAGTTTTCACAGCAGCACAGACGCTCAGCTGCCTCCAGCTCAACCACTCCAATTTTTGTTGTCACTCTATCCCTACCCTTCTCCTTCATGTTGGGGTAAACCGCCCCCCAAACACAGTATTAGCATCACTCACAAAGCCCCTGAGCTGGGACCCCGTTTCAGGATGCTCCAGACATCCTGCCCAGCATCACGGGATTGAACTCCACGTGTGCTGCTCAGATGCCTCTGGGCAGGAACCAGCACTGAATGGAGAAAAAGTGGGCTAAAAACATAAGTAATCTAAAAAGGGGCTAAAAACACACCAGCACTGGGGCTGTGGAAGGGGCTGAGGGACACCCCAGCTCTACCAAGACTCAAGGTGTTCATGCATGTCCCCCCTCCTGCACCTTGCAGGGTGCTGAGAGTGTGTCAAAGGCTGTGGGAAAGATTTGGGGTGAAGTGAGGAAAAAAATATAAAAGGAATAAAAGCATAGCACAACTGGGAGAGGAGAGAGATTTTTGGGGTACAGCATCAGGAGGGCAGAGACCAGGAAGTTTACACTGTGGGCAGCCAGCAAGGCCGTGCACAGAGAGGGGGATGCAGTGTGGATGAAGAGAAAAGGGGGATGCATGAGGAGGTGGCTTCAGGGGGTTTAAACAGAGGTGCACAGGGTGTGGAGGGTCATGGGGGTGCAAGAGGGTGCAGAGGGGTACATGGAGAGAAGAGACGGAGAGCAGCACGGGTGGGGGGCTACACGAGGAGGGGGGCGCAGGGGGGCTGCAGCAGCACGGGGGTGGGGGTACGCATGCTGGGGGCTGCATGGGTGGGGGGCTGCCCGGAAAAGAGCGGCAGGGAAGCTGCAAGACGATGGAGAGCGGCCTCGAGAAGGGGGGAAGAAGACACAGAGTGCGGCACAGGGGGACAGAGAGACGGGGTGCCCGGGGGGGCTGCGGCTGCACGGCCGGGGGGGGCGGTTAGCAGAGTGGGGTGCCCGGGGCTGGAGGGCGCTGCACGTGGAGGCTGCCCGGGGAGGG
>VZUI01072938.1:0-17439 GCA_013401135.1 Cettia cetti
AAAGAAAGAAAGAAAGAAAGAAAGAAAGAAAGAAAGAAAGAAAGAAAGAAAGAAAGAAAGAAAGAAAGAAAGAAAGAGAAAGAAAGAAGGAGAGAATAGAAGTTTCCTTTTTCCTTACTTTTTTATTTGCTTGCTAATAAGATTAATGGATTTCTTCTTGTGTTCTGCTTAAAAGAAAACAGAACTCTGTGTGATGGGAAAGCAGTGTTGAAGGCTGGGCCAAACCAGAAAGCTAAGAGGGAACTTGAGACTGCAAAAAAACAAATGTGGTGCATAATGGGACCCATCTGCTTGAACTGAGATCTCTCTGGATGAGCAACAGATAAAAAATTTCAGATTAAATAAATACTATATATTCATATCCATGCTTTCTCCACTTCAAAATGCTCAAAATCAAAAAAGAACCACTTTCTCTTTCCAGAGTCGACCATTTTTAGAAGATTTATTTCACTTCTGTATCTATTCATAAATTCCAGTTCAATCTAGACCTAGTAGCAGACACTTGAATTTCTGCTGCTTCACATTCTCTATCTCTTGTCACATATGCGGTATACAGGGATGTAAACTGATATCAAATTATAAGTGATTTGCATTCATTTTGTACATATGCAGATTAGTACAAAATATGAAGAATGGCAATCAATCCAGATGATTACAAGAAAGCTTGCTTTCTTATATGTTCAGTTTTCTTTTATTCAGATTTAGGACAAGTGAGTACCTCTGAGCAAGCTCTAGACAAGCAAAAAAAAAAAAAAAAAAAAAAAAACCCAAAAAACCCCACAACCCAACAAATAGACCCTGAATAGTTTTGGAAATCAAAGCTCTGCTCAGGAAATGTAGTTGTCACTATTTCTAAACATGCACAGGGCAAAGATCTATCCATGTAGGAAATTGCAAGAATGCAGTCCTGAATATCAAAATAGATATATATTGTGTATTCAGAAGTTATACAGATAAGAGGGACCAGTAGGAAGATTCTTTGTGCAACACATAGTGTAGGGTGTAGATAATTCAAGCTGGAGCAAAAGTATCACTATAAAATAAAAAACCTCAAAATATATTCCTCATTTAAAGAATCATTACATTCCTCCTCAGGTTGTTCCCTTCATAGTAAATAATATGCATTTTGTTTCAGGTCTCTTTGTCTAGAGTCAGTTTCCTGACATTTTTTACTGATGCCTGTTTGTTACATCTGCCCAGCAGAGCCCTCTGCCAGTGAATTTCTGTTGCCTCTGCAAGTAGCCAAAATGACCCCATCACTCTTTAACTTGCACTTTGAGGAGCTAAACAAGTAGTGTTTTCCCTGTTGTTCACTGTGTGATTCTTACTAAGCCTTTAATTATTCTCATATCTCTTCTCTAGTTTATCAACATCCTTGTCTTTGCCACTGGTACCCAACCAAAGAGGTATTTCAAGAGAAGTTAACCCATACCACATAGCAAGATGTTTTCACTATGCCTACATGAGACTTCTCTGTTTATGTGCTTGATTAAAATTTCACATTAAGCTGAAAGCTCTTTTACCTATATAATGCCAGAGAAGTGTTTCACAGTTTTGGTGTGCCTGGATAGAGGATCCCCAATGAAAAGCTTGCCTTGCTTTTACTTCTCTTTGAAGAGTTTATATCTCACTACATTAGAGATGAGATCACTTGTTCGTACACAGCTCACCAAGACATGTAGATGTCTGTCAGGATCTCCTACCCTTCTGTTACTAACTCCTCCAACTTTTTAGATTACGTGAATACTCTTTTAAATGGCCATATTTTTTATCCCAAGTCACTGATAAACATGGGAGCAACATAAATCTAGGAAATTGAATCTATAATCTTGTAAAAGTTAATTGGAAAAACACATAAGAAAGTAAAATTATCAATAATAACTTACGGAGAGAGACTAACACACTGTAACTGAACAATTCCCTTTATGAGTAAAACTTCAGACAGAAATAGCTCTTCTTACACAGACAGGGATTAGTTAATCTGTGTTGGTGTATCCAATATACTTTATGAAGGATAAAAACCATTTTGAATTAATGTATTGGGGTTATTGAGAGTCAGCTGACACCTGCAGATAACTACAGACAAGGAACAGGAATATTTAAACCATTATAGACTTACTCATCTCACAGAGGGGCCTTTAACCTCCTGGCTTTCTTCTTACATAGTTTGATTACTAAAGCAGCTCTTCTGTCATCGTAAGTCCTTGGCAATACTAGATCCCCTCATGATTCCACAAACTGAACCGTTTACCATAAAACACTTTTGTGGATTTTTTTTTTCTTTTTTGAACTGTACTCAATATCCTCCTGCAATATATAATTTTGCAATGCCTCTGTCTTTATCTCTTTCAGTCACTCTTTCTCAAGTTGGAAGTAATATGCCTTGGAGTTATTAATAATCATATGGAACTTTTTCAAAGAGTAGTTAGGGTGTGAATATATACCAAGGACATCTGTGTCATTCTCATACCTTCTTACCTAGGTGTTAGCTGTCTTATCAGTCATAAAGAATTTCTAATTAGGACCGTCAAGATACAGTGCCAATAACAAGAAATGACAGGGAGTTACTGGCATACCAGTTTTACCTCAAAGAGACTTAGAAAAATGTAGAATTTGAGATGGATTTGAGACTCTGTCTCATTTTGCACATGAAAACCTCCCTACAACATGTGGTCCCATATACCTGTCCTATATTAAAGTCAAGAATATAAACTGACCTGGTTTGCTGGTAAGAATTTAATTAGCATGGCTACAGGGTGAGCAGTCCCTCCAACATAATAATTTATTAGCTAGAATTCCCTGGGCTTTGGCCAGTGCAGATTCCTGCCAAGGAGATCTGAAGAAGAAAGGGAACTAACCCACAGGATTTTCTGACTCTTAGCACAATGGGTTTTGGCAAGGAATCTTTCCTCACAATATTCACTGTAAGTTAATAGGAGAGGAGAAAATTGATTTGATACCAGTTGGGCTGTGGTGGCTACTTTAATTTCTATTAGTAAGCAGCTCTTTGGAGACCACAAGGTACGTCACCATTCAGAGCTCCTGCACTGCCCCTTTATCAAAGAGAAAAGCAGCATCAGCTTTGGATAGGCTCACTGAATAGATGCTTTAACTGGACAGATACTGGAAAAAATGTTGGCATCTTTACCTCAGAGTTTTGTCGTCTGTCTTCATCCTATCTCCCACTGAAACTTGTAAGAGAAGATGGAGATTTTTGGGTTCATCTTCCAAAAAAATATTTTCCTACTCTTTTTCTCTCCTCTGGATGGACCCCGAAAATGCTGTTTAACTAAGGTAACTGTTATGAAGGTTTGAAAAGACTTTGGCTTCATCAGCTTATTTTGGATCCTCCTTTCCTGATGTTTCTGTCTGGTTTACTTGGAAGATCTGATCTTTTCTTATATATTAATCTGACTCATCCTGTATGGCCCTTTTATAAGTTTTCTGATTTGTGCGGCTTTAGTACATCTGTTGTTTCTACCAATCACCAGTTAGAAAAATCTTTAAGACTTAAGGAGGCTTTCTCCACCTCCCAGTCACATTCTTCTCCAACGCCTTCATTCAGAGAGGCAGAAAGCAGCCTGGACATAAGTGGTACTTGACTGAACAGTTGAGACAACTGTATGTTTTGATTTTGTTCTTTACATGGTTCTTTTGTAAAACTAACAAGGAAAAAATAAGGCAACAAAGGAACTTGCTTTCATCCAGGAATGCAGATCTTTTCTCTTTTTGCATGCCAGCTAATCTGCTTCCTTTGGCATTTTTTGTCTCCACAGGTTTTCAGGGTAGAAAACACGGAGTCATTGCTGATAAAACAAGCAGGAAAGTTAACTATATTGTTACCACCTACCAATTTCCTGTATGAAGGGACTGTATCTAAACTGATTTAATGGAGTTGTCACCCAACACTCCACTAATGTTGCATCTGAGATAGTTTTGACACCTCATTCCTCTTTAAAGACTGCTTGGGATGAGAAAGTAGAAACTTTGATTACCAAGGCCAGTAACTTGGAGTGATTTTGTACCCAGGTCAGCTTTGCTTCCCTCTTCCTTGCTTATTGTTTTTCCCCCCCTTTCCTAGAAGAGAGAGTCATCGAATCATAGAATAGTTTGGATTTAAGGGGACCTTTAGCTCTCATTTAGACCAGCTCACCTGCAATGAGAGCGTCAGCCAACCTGATCTTGAACATTTTCAGGAACAGGGCATCTACGACTTCTCAGGACAACCTGTGCCAACATTTCGCCACCTTCATGGTAAAATAATTACTTCTTTGTATCTAATCTAATCTCTTTTGGCTTAAAACCATTACCCCTTGTCCTGTTGCTAGAGGCCGAGTTAAAAAATCTGTCCTTGTTTTTCTTACAAGCTCCTTTAACATATTGAAAGGTGGCAATAAGGTCTCCTCTAAGCCTTGTCTTCTCCAGGCTGTTCAACATCATTTCTCTCAGCCTGTCTTCAAAGAAGAGGTGCTCCAGCACCCTGAGCATTTCTGCGGCTCTCCTCTGGACCTGCTCCTACAAGTCCACACCTTTCCTGTGCTGAGGGCCCCAGAGTTGAATGCAGATGGGATAAGGACAAGACACTCTCCAGCTGAAGTGCGTGCTCTGAAATTATCAATCTCTGATGAATATGGGATCTGCAGATAGGATATATATACTTATTGCAAGAGTAACACAGGATTCAGCTCTTTTGCTATAATTCAGAATTCAGCTTATTTCTAGATATATTTGGGACAATGTTGATTTGGGAGCACACCTGTCCTGAACACAGCCTGTTGCAGACAGTGATGGATCCTGTGGGCTCCTGACAGCTAAAAGGCTAATCTTTTCAAAGTGGAAGTAACAATTCTGTCTCATACAGAACATTGGACTTGTAATTCAAAAGATCTGACAAATTTAGAAAGGGTTTTGTTCATGTGTTTGAAGAAACTGACATTTTTACAATCTGGCCTGGAATCATCTTCTAGGATAACATTGACGGGATCAAAGTAAACAAATGTAGGAACCTAACAAAACCAAATGTCCCTAAAGACAGGTCAGCTAACTTTCTACTTCACAGTTTGACTGTAAATCTGATTCCCATTTGATAATTTTGAGCAAAGAATGAAGGACTGAATTTCTGTAGCCTAAAATGAATGCTGCCAGGACACTGCAGTGATATATTATGGGAACGGAGAATGAGACAGAGCTTTCAGGGCTCCAAAATGAAGTGACAAAGAGGAAATAACTAGGAAATTGTTAGAAAGATTTTTCTGTGGAGAGATTGAAACAAAAATACAAGTGTGTTCCCCTGGGTCACAAAAGAGAGCTGCAAATGGATCAGAAGTCCCCATGTCCCCTCTTCTCAACTACTTACTATGGTCAAGGTGTCTTCTCAATAACTAGTAAGTGTAACTAGATCAGGACATCTGGATTTGGTTTATATTTATGTTTCAAATTTAAAGTTCACCCAGGAACTGGAAAAGGTGGCCTGAGGAGTATGCCCTTTAATTAACATCTCTGTAACAACCAAGAAACACTAACAGTAATGGGAATCATCTAACTTGCCTGGTGGGACACAATCTGCAAGAATGGGGGTTGTTCAGCTCCTGTCGAAGCTGTCTGGCACATATGCTGTAAAAACAAGTGTCAGCTAATGGAGCATGCCCTCATGCTCAAGGAGAGAGCAAAATGCATTGTGCTGCATGTCCCAGTGAAATTGGGCTCTGGACAGTCAGAGAACCACTGCCATGGGCGGGCTCTGCTCAAAGTGTCCACCAGGTGTTAACATTCAATATCAATTCATTTCTCTGTTTTCCCTGAAGTTGATTCATATGTTTGACAGCTGTCATTCCAAAATTGTACTTTCTTGGGTATTCTCACTTAGAGAAAAGCACAATGTTTGTCCTCCTTTTGAGTGGGATGATGGCTGCATCAAAGTTGATCACAATTAAATATTTTGTCTATATTACAGACAAAAGACCTTAGACAAAATGGATCAGCTTGACAACAGAAATTTTAAAAATACTTTCTCTAAGGAATTATTCTGAAATCTACACCATAGACATAGGGTTAAAATCAGAGATGAATGACATTAAACTTTCCTTGTTCACTGTCCCAGCTGCAAGCGTCTTGCAGTGTTTTACCAAGTGAGAAAAGGAATTACTGGAAGTGGTCCAACTCAACCATGCAAAGCAGCTTAACAAGCAAAAGCATCATTTGTGGCAATTTTCCTGTCATTCCAGAATGACTCTCATGGAACCTCAAAGGTGAAATGATCTAACAGAAAAGTGGAATTGTTTTGAAAATGAAACCCCCACCTTTCACACTAAGTGGAGCTAGGAAATAGGACCCAAAACACCTTGCCTCCTCCTGCTCTGACAGAAAGTGGTTAATTGCTATATTTGGTGAGAAAATGTATTTAAAAGCATAAAATTGAAGGTTTAATTATATTTGGTATGTGTTACTGGCAGAGCTTCATGAAATGATCAACAATTATCTTTCTCATCCATCAAGTGCTCAGGGATCACACAAGGACAGGGAGTAGGAATATAAAGTAAGCTGTGCCAAAAACATAAAAATGTGTTGTTTCTCTTGTAGCTTTCTTCATTTTTCCCCCCACATTTTCCATGCACATCATTCAAATTAAAGTGGGTTTTTTCAGCATAGCTACTTTCCCACTTATCTGGAAGCAATCAACCCCATAAAACCTTTTGAGCATCAAACTCACTACAGGACACAGTGGAGTCTCATTTTAAACCAAGAGCAAATTAACGCATTCCAGTTTAACTCTAGCACTTGATTAACCCAAAATTAATCAAAAAATGCTGCTCATTGACATTCAAACCCATTTTTATTATATTGTTACTCATAAAAATTCATATGCAAGGGCACAATTCTGCCAAAACATTCAGACAACAAAAAGCAGTTTAATTTCAGATATTTACACATTTCTGAAAGACTGAAATATTTCATGCCTACAACCAAACTTTAATTAGTGCTAAAATTGCAATACAATGCATCCCATCAAAGTAGGCATGCTATTTGTAGCTGCGTATTTAACTCTTGGGTTGACAGGTGCTCTGTACATCAGGATCACCAACATCCTGTTTAGCTAAGTAATTTGGAGCTTAAAACACAGCTGGAGGGGGTTGCACAGTATGCCATATTGTGAATGCCACTGGAAATATGTAAATCATGAATGGTGGCTTTATTAGTATTTACATGCTTATCTATTTTTCATTATTTCTCGTTGAGGTACTCGACCTATTTGTGAAGGATGAACAGTAGAAAACTTGATGCTAACAGATGTGGATGCATGTAATGGGAAAATCCACTACTTCAGGGAAGGGTTGAGATTTCTGTGGGATTCTGCAAAAGGCTAAGCTTTTGACACTCAGAAAGTCTCAAAAGAGCAGTTATTTGTTTTTTATTATGAGAGGATATTTGGAATGGTAGCTTGAGGCCTGGAATGTTCTAAATTCATCACGTAACATGCACAATTTTAGTTACCCACTGGGGAGCACTGCTTGTACATCAGCATTTGGTGTTCCAGCCTGACCCCCATAACCAAAGCACAGCTCTTGCTGCTTTCACCATCCAAAACTGCAGTTCAGAGAAGTGGGGTGGCATAATGGAAATCTTCCCTACCACAACACAATGCATGGTCTCACCAAGCACAGACAGAGTCAGTGTCTGCCAACCACTTGGGAATTTAGTTTTGTCCAGGTTTTATTGAAGATTCTTATCAAGCAGAGGGAGCAGGTAACAGTGTGAAGGAATAAAGACCTCCTTTAACTTCTGGTTTTGAGTCTGTTTGCCCCCAATTACCATCTGTCAAAGCAATTCACTCAGGTGTTTGCTTTTAGCTGGGATGAACGGGTACACAAAGACAGGGCAAAGCATGTTGCACTTGATGTAGAGGTGACAAAGAACCCTTTATCCACCATGTAATGAGGGACCTACAGCAGATATTTTGACCTGGGTGTTGGGTGGAGCCACCTTCCACTTGCCATGTAAGACATGCTATTAGCACTCCTTAGGTTTAAGGATCTCAATTTTATGCCAGTTTGTGCTGGTTAGATAATAATGATGGGATGCTTTGAACACAAATCTATATCTTCTGTTTTTAAGGACAAAATAATCCAGTGGCAGTTCCACAAAGTAAAAATTAGAGAGTCTGACTGCCCACAAGAGCTATTTTCAAAGGTCATATGCATTGTCAATAAAAGCTTGAATAACGGTGAGGAGAAAAACCTGTGAAATATCCAATAACTCAGATGAACAAACAAATATCAGATTATAGACAACAGAACCATGATGCATGATCTCAGTATATAGGTTTCCTTTCAATGCTGGATGTCTACTTACAGATATCCACTAAAAGCCCACACATTAATTACAAAGGAAAAAGGATGAGAGTTCAGTTCATTTCATTCTTTTGTTCCAGGCATTTCATGGCCATCAGTCTGAAATTTTGAAAGAGGCCCACATTGAAGATAACCCTATAAACAGGGTAACTTGGGATTTAAAAAAAATGCTTAAAAAAAAAAAAAAAGGTAAACTTTCCCCACATATGGTTCTAACAGATGTGGTTTTAAATTACCATTGGGACATAATAATGTTTTTTGAATAGACTGAATGTTAAATAGTTGGCTCCTCCTATGTGACAGACATTAGCTCTCGGTGGTTTAAGCAGAAAACTCCCCATTTGTGTCTTTAGCTGGCATGCACTTCATTTTCAACCCATGCTGGTCAGTATGATTTAGTACCTTGGCCTGATGTCCCTCTCACCAGCAAGAGAAAGGATAAAATAGGATTAAAGACACAAAACAAAACCAAACCAGGCAACATCACCCCCCGCAGCAGCCAATGCCAGGGTCCTGCATTGTTCCTTACACAACAACTCCTGCAGCCCTGCAATGGGAGCTCACTGGAGATGACAGCTGAGGAAGAAAAACATTAAATAATTCAAAGCCACTAACATCAAGTCTGATGTAGGTATAAAAATAGTTACAAAACACCACTCTACAAGTTTTCATTATAGGAACTTTGACTTACTTGGAAACATCAAGAAAACCTCAAACCTATGCCACTCCTGGCCTCACACACTCAATTAGTCCAGCAGTGGAAATGACACCCATTTCCAAAACAGCCTTCAATTTTCATGACCATTTTGTGCTTCTGCACTGGGGGAGCCAAAACTGTTCCACAGCAGGAGTGAAAAAGCCTGATCCAGAGACCATTAAAACCAACAGGAGCCTTTGAATTAACAGTAATGACTCTTGGATCTGGCCCTGGTTTAAGTTAAAGTGTTGTGGTGCTTTGGGGATTGAAACAAGATCGAATGCGATTGGCTTTTTTTATCTTCAAAAAATCTTTGTTGCTGGGAGTGTCCACTTTCAAACACTCAGTCTGCCACAGCAATGCACAGTTTAAAAAAAACGCCTTAATGAAATTCCTTAATAAGGAAACATGATGGCAAGGTGAGCTCCCACATAGTCCGTGTAACATTAACTCCAGGTGTTTTCATTTGAGCAGAGGGAAGGAGAGAGAAACAAACAGTATTGACATATGAAGAATATATACCCTCACACATTAGATTGGGCAGCTTTGCTGGGGCTGGGTATCCTGATTTTATTGATTTATGTGTTTCATGCACAGCAGAGATGTTACAGACTTTTTAGTCTTCCATGCTCTGAAATGGAGGGTGGGAAATAAAAAAAAAAGGAAAAAAAGAGTCAAAGAGTCTTCAGTGTACAGAGCACAATAGAACACCAGCTGCAGGAATACAGCTCTAATGATGAAAGAGTTGGTTAGAGGTCCTTCTCTTCCTGGTGTTCCCCCATTTTCTTACCCCCTAAAATACCCACTTTTCTTCCCTAGTATCAGCTTCTGATAGCCCCATCTTCTCTGTTACCATCCTCTCAACTAGATCCTGCTGTGTTTGATAATCTCTAGAAAGGACACCAGCCCAAATAAATAAATACATAAAATTCAACAAAACATTAATTATGCAGAAGGTATAAAAGAACACAAAACAAAGTGATGCAGGTGTACAATAACGTTGCTCTCCAGAGCCTGTGATCAGCAGCATTCAGCAGAGAAAGCCACATTTTGATGTGGCATTTAAGGCGTATGGGGTGTATGCAGGACTGCAAGCAATGGTTTGTAGCTTCTATATGAGTCATTTGTGCATCCTTCCAATCCCAAATAAGATTGTGAACAGCAGCAACAATAATAAACCATAAAAGCTAAGCCCTAAAGAAAGCCTGGTTCAGGTAGAACCCAAGTGCTTGCCAGCAAACAGGGCTGTAAGTGACAGGCAGGTGGCTTTGTCTGCTTACACTTTCTTGTGAGATAACAGCAAAACCAAGAGAGAAGGAAAAGTTTCCAAATCCCAGGTGTCTTTGCAGGGCATCATGAATACAAGAGGGATTTTAGGATAGAAAGAAGATGGAGGTACAGAGGAAACATGTCAGGCTGTGAGAAGATGATCATTAAGTTGTCCCTTGGTATCAGGATTCTGGTGCTGCAGCATGGAGGAAGCAAGGGCATAATTTGCTGCTTTGGGGAAGAGCAAACACTGGCTAGAAAGAAGTATGAGAAAAAAAAAAATGTTAGATGCTCACGATGAGAAGAAAAAACATTTGAGCAGCAGACAACTTCACAGTCAGATGTCACAAGACAGGCTGGCTGGTTGTTCTTACTTTATATAAAGGGTATTTTGTTGGTTATATTTTTGTTCAGATTATCCCCAGGACAAGAATAAAAGTCAAAATGAGAGCCTGTTTCATCGCTGGGCTTTCTGATTCTTTCATGAAGCCTCCAACCATTACACTACAACCTACTTTCACAGTACTGGGTAACAAGCTGAGTGATAAAAACATCAGACAAAATTCATTATCAATAAAAGCAAAGTAATGCATAAAGGGAAAAACAATTCTAACAATGCATACACAATGTGGGCTGTAAATTAACTGGTGCCACACAGAAAGTTGACTGAGGAATCTCCATGGGATGCCCTCTACAACTACTGGCTCTGCTCATGCCAGTTAAATGCGTGGGGAAAATTTTGAGACACATTAGGGAAATAATAAAAAAGGAGAAGAGCAAAATCATAGAATCATTTATATTGGAAAAGACCTGTAAGATCATTGAGCCTAGCCATTAACCCAGCACTGCCAGGCCATCACTAAACCATGTCCCTAAGAATCGCATCCACACGCTCACTGAACACTTTCAGGCGTGGTGATTCCACCACTCCCTCAACAGCCAGTTCCAATGTCTGATCCCTCTTTCAGTGAAGAAATTTTTCCTAATATCCAATTTAAACTTCCCCTGGTGCCACTTGAGGTCATTTCCTCATGTCTTGTTGCTTGTAACTTGGGAGAAGAGACTGACCCACACCAGGCTCCACCCTCCTTTCAGGGAGTTGTAGAAAGCAACAAGGCCCTCTCAAGCTTCCTTTTCTCCAGGCTAAATATAGTATGGGATGCTGTTTTATAAAGTAACATGCATTTCTGTCTTAATGCTGCATATATTTTGAGTCTACCCATGTTTAAAATACAGAGTAGAATTAACAAAGACAGAGGAAAAGGTTGAAAACATTCTCAGGAATATGGAAAGACTTGCAGAATAGATAAAGTTGGGTGGAGATTTTCAGCTTGGAATAGGAGAACAAAACCAAAGAGCAGAAGGAATTTATCCTGCTGTATAACCCATAAAATAGGACTCATCTAATGAAATTACCAAATTGGGAGGTTAAAGCAGAAAACCAGGAAGGCTTATTCACTCATTGCATGACTTTGAATTTTGAAACTTTTTCTTGTGGCAATCACAACTACATGCTGGGTTCAAAAAGAATCCAGCAAATTGTTAGAGGACAACTGTTTCAAGGCCCACTAGGCAGGGTGGTTCAAAAGACTGTCTTGAAGACAGAAGACTGTAATGAAAAAGTGCACTCTGTATTTTAACATGAATAAAATTAGACTTCATATCAGTACAAGCAAACTGCTGTAAATATTTGGCAATCTAAAAAAACCTCCTGTGTCATGGATCTAGCCTACCCTCATCACCTCCACAAAGCTCTTGGTACCTCACTTCTTTCTCTTATCTCCTTGGCAAATGCTTCCACCACATTGACTCAATGTAAGTCACTAAGTCATCAGAAAAAAACAAACAAACAAACAAACAAAAAAAAAACCCAAGCAAAAGATGGAGCTTGTTTTGTCCTGGGTTGATAAATTAAATTGTAGAATCATAGACTCGCAGAATGGGTGGGGTTGGAAGTCACCTTAAAGATCATCTGGTCCCAGCCCTCTCTGCCATATGCAGAGACACCTCCTGCCAGGCCAGGTTGCACAGAGTCCATCCAGCCTGGCCTTGAACACTGCCAGGGATGGGCCATCCACAGCTTCTCTGGGAAACCTGGGCCAGTGCCTCAATATTGTCACAGAAAAGAGTTTTTTCCTAATATCTAAAAGAAATCTGCCCTCTCTTACCTTAAACCATTACCCCTTGTCCTAGCACTACGTGTCCTTGTCAAAAAGGCATAAATCATTAGATGTATTCTGAAGGAGTCAAAGGACAGAAGCTGGGGAGGGAAGACATTGGGAAGGGAGGAGGAGGGGAAAGAAGGACCCCCCTCTTCTTCCATGCCGATGGGTTCTGAATTTGGTTCTCACGTGAAACTACAGCCTGAGAATCATCTGTGGTGATGATAACAAAAAAAGAAAACTGGTCACATCAAAATGCAATTATCTGTTATTTAAGTTTTTTGGGTTTACATTTGGGTTTTCTCCCCTTGTTTTTTTAGCTCTGGTTTGTGATAACAATTGTTACAATAGAGTGTTGCTATACTAAATAAGAATTCCTCTGTCAGCAGGACACTGAACCTGAGGGTGGTATACATGGGTATTTGTGGGATTGCTCTGTCAGTGCAAGATCTTCTGAGATTTCTTTGAATTTAATCCCATCCTACAAATCCTGCAATGCTGTATCACTTTGATGTGACTTTGTGGGATTCTCATTACTCTTATTCACTTTGGTTTCCAGGAAGCTTGAGATTTCATCATCTGCTAACATATGCTGAAATGCATGTGTCAGTTCTATAATAAATTTCCAATATAAAAAAATCTATAAAACACACAAATATGAAATTAGTTTGTAACTCAATCTCCAGTTCTCTGTTTATTAGGGAAAAGCGAAGTTCGTAGTGCTGTCAATTTTGGGAAGAGTGAGGCAGCTTTAATAATAAAACAGCATTCACAGTTTCTTATAACTATACTAAGCAAATTGTTTGGCCTGAAAATTTCCATGCCAGCTGTCTGCCTCAGGCTGAAGTTTTTTGGAAAATTTCAGTCAAAACAGTTCAGCAGATTCTGAGAACAAGGCTAAGGAAAAATATGTTGTTTTATTCAAGGTTAAAAAGAAAAAAAAAAAAAGCCTTTAGCTTTCTTTCTAAAACCTCCTCTGGGATTTTTAGGACTTTAGAGGAAGGACTTGAAATTTGCCTGGGAGAGAACTGTTTTTCTTCTAATGAGTTTTGTGCTTATCTGTGTAAATTAGGCAAAGTTTAGACATCCCTGATAAAAACACTGTTCCTACATGCTCATGGGTGCATTTGTACATATTTGCCAGCTTCCATCACTTACATTTCTACCTGAGTATGACTGAACAAGATGTTTTATGCTATGGGAAGTGCCAGGTCTGCATCTAAGTGTCAGAACTGCAATCAAAAATGCTCTCATTCTTGGCATGATCTCAGCTAGTAGGAGCTGAATGAAGTTGGCGTGAGAGACTTTGAGAGCAGGGGTTAGAGGGGTGAAAATGGGATTGTAGAAAGGAGCTGGATGAGGAAGGGCATGAGGAAAGGACCAGACTGAGTGTGATGGACTGAGGGATCCATTTAGAGGAGCAAAGTACTCTGTTAAAGTAAGCCATTGACACTGAGAGAGAGACAAAAATGAGGCAATGTCGTAAAGCTACTAGCTCTTGGATGACTCAATAAAACCACAAGAAATCAACAAAAGCCAAACTAACAGACCAGTAATATAATTTAAAGTATATATTGGAGACCCATAATTTAAGTAAAACACAATGGAAGTTGCCTTAATCAAGTGTCTGAATAATGAACAGTCATTATTCGCAAGACAGCGTTTTACCCAAGCCAGCCTGGAGATGAAGCAATGAGAATGAGGAGTAGAAGAGGAGGTTTACAAACCCTGTCTCACCCATTGCAGAGCTGGGAGCTTTGTAGTGACTAAGCAGAGATTTGGGGAATGAGAACAAATGTGTTTCAGATTAAGGCAGCCAAATGATGCCCCAAGACTGTGGGCAGTGCTGGGCAAGTCCCTTCAACCCGACATTTCATAATTGTGTCAGAGTGTGTTGCAGCCTATGGATGATCATCTTGACAGCTCAGAGCCTGATCTGCTGAAGTGTCAAACATCCACAGCAGCAATTAAAGGCTGTGTGAACTTTGCACTGTTTTAGCACCACCATAAGGAAAGACCATAAGTAATCCCTGATCACGACTCTGCCTGCAGGAACACACTGGCCAGTTGGCTCTTGAGGTAGTTCTCTGCTTTCTAGAACAAAAATCTGTGCCAAAAAGCTGATCACACCTTAAACCCAGCTGCACAAAGGGTAATTTTCTAGAAATAGAAGCATTTGCTTGTTCCGGACTGACAGGATCTGTGCTGCCCACAGCCCAACCACCTAATGCTATTTGTATCAACAGGCAGAAAGCAAATTCCAGTGTCTCTTGTGCTCTGTCAGTTTTTCCAACCACTTCTGGCAGTCACTTCTAAAAGCTTTTTGGCTAACCAAGCCATCCCTTCCTATTCTTCTTTATGTTACAAAGGTAAGGATGAAATGGTTTTCAGCATCCAAAGATACAGAGGGAGTTCAAAACAAATTAGCAGAATATTGAAAACCTTGTAAAACCTTATAAAATTTGGAGGTTCAATTAATTTGTAAGACTGGCCCATTTAACTCCAGGTGACCCAATGGAAAAGATGGTTTTTGAATTGCAGGCCTCCAGGACTTTGCTCTCATGTGAACAGACAGTATAGTTGAAGATGGTCCTGCCCAGGAAATGAATCCTAGCTTCTCTTATACCCCACACAGCATGATAACGTAGAATCATAGAATATTCTGAGCTGGAAGGGATCCATGAGGTTCATTGGGTCCAACTCCTGATATAGAAGAACAAGATTGATTTTATGAATAGACCAAATAATCCCCAGAAGGAACAGGCCCAGACTGGATTTTTTAAAGCAATTTTAAGATTTACACATATTGGAGTTTTGGGGGGTGACAACAAAGCCTATGAGCCCTTATTGAATACATGATGCAGAGTTGGACTAAAACAGAAAAACAGGATTTAATCTTCTGTTTCTAACTTTTGGCTGTACAACTAATCAATCTCCAGAATACTTTGAAGGTTCAGTGTATGCAAATACATGTGCAGGCAAGTGATACAGCTTCTACTCAGTGTTTAAAGAGAAAACTGCACTGAATAATCACCTAAATCAATGGGCAGCGAGACATCTCCTGCTTTCATGTTTGCTGTTGCTGCCGGGGTAACACATCTGCCACCGGTGCCTTAGCAGTGATTACGGCAGTGGAGCAGAATTCTGGGCTGGAGTGGTTATCCTAGACTGTAGCAAATGCTACTTCACTGAAACATGTGGAGATACCTGTGAAATCTCACTGAGCCATCCCCACTTAAATGAACTGATAAACGCAGTTCAGTGAGCTCCTCCACCTAAATCGATCATCAGCAACGCCTTTCTCATCCTTCCTTCTTCCCCCCACTTAAAAAAAGAACCAGGATTGTGTCACATCCTAGAAAGCAACTCTTACTTGGAAAAGGAAGCTTATCTGTCAGCCTTAATTCATTTCATAATGCACTTTCCTTCTTCTTGCTGCCAACACACTGGAAGAACAGAGAAATCTGTGCTTGCTTTCATGGACATCTTCACATTCAAAAGATCACCTCTGCTGATACCCAGCAGGACAATATTTGATGAAGTTTGAATCCCCCTACAGCACAAACAGATTCATTCCAAGCAATTTAGTATAAAGGCAAAAGGATTTTTGTGAGTAAGGCTCAACTTTCCAAAATTTGAACTTTCTGTAAGAAGTGTTTGTCACTGCACACAGACAAGGAAACGTGCCCTCCTACTCACATTTCAACTCTGCCTCTACAGACACTCCAGGGAGAGTAGAACAGCTGGCAAAAAAAATTTATATATTTCTAACAAAATTATTTATCTATCAAGTGAAGCAAGGGTGAAACAGCACAGAAGAGTGAAAATTTATTCCTGACTACTGTAAGTCCTGTAGCCACACTACATCACCGCTCCACACGTTATGTTGATGTAATTAAGATAAAAATTTCTCCGTGATCCCTTTTCCTTTTAATCTAGAGCAAAGAGGAAAACACATATATCCTTAAAAAAAAGTATACTCATATATACTTTAAAAAATGTTACATTATAGGACCTTTTTTCTCTGAAACATATTGTTCAAGGATCCATGAATACCCAATTCACTGACTAGAGGTGCAAGTTACTCTGTCCAAGTAGCCAGCGATAACAATTTGTCAGTTCAAAGCAGAAACAGAGTATTTTAGCTTTTAGTTACAATAAGCTATACTGATAGACCTTGTAACAGGGCAGGTAACAGCCAGTCTTTAAATCTGAATTGACATTGATTTACAGAGTTTCATTTCTTTGAATCAAATCTGAGAGAGAGGGAATTTCAAGCTACTTCATGTCTTGAAATTACAACTACACATTTCTTAAACACTGAAGGCTTTGCTTTAAAAAAAGAAACAATAAAATCTCAACTGCCTACAGAGGTAAGATAAAAGGGAAAAGTGATGTTAGAGATATCAAACTAGCAAGTTTTTGTTTATTCATCTTTTTTTAATTCTGCTTTTCCCCTCCATAAATTTTTAAAACCATCTTGATTTGAAATCCTCATAATAAATATGCCACACAACATTCCTCCTGTCAAATCTCTCTCTTCATGGTATTACTGCAATATTTGTAACTTTTGATCTGGAAACATCAAGTTACATAAGATCATAGTTCTGCTTCTTGCAAAGATGTGATTCTGTCAGAAAATGAACCACTGAAGCGGGAACTCAACAGAACTGGAAATGACTTTCCCAGGGAAAAGGTAGTTCCGCTTAAACATCTCAGCTATTTTAATGTGCAAGAACTCTTACAAAAACAATAGGATGTTTTATTCTCCTGAGCAGAGAAATGGCAAACTACCAGGTTTAAAAACAATCAGAGTAGACTCTTAATTGGAGTAGTGTACATGTTGTAGACAGAATGAAATAACATTTTTTTATTATGCACTCCAGAAAACCAATAAAATAAAATAAAATAAAATAAAATAAAATAAAATAAAATAAAATAAAATAAAATAAAATAAAATAAA